>CAJUYH010011394.1:0-11093 GCA_910591685.1 Galerucella tenella
TCCATACTTTATACTAACTCTGTATACAAGTGTTGAAGAACAATTTGGAGCTGTTTTAACGTAGAACCGTGATTCGACAAATCTATTGTATAAAAACTTATTTTTTAGGAATGCTTGTGAATCACTTGGCCAAAAGACATCCGGACATTCGCCCGGACTCCGTACCAGAACTCAACTTACCAATTTTGCAGACCACTCGTGACTACTATTGCCAGTATTGTGAGAAAGTTTACAAGAGCAGCTCCAAGCGAAAAGCGCACATTTTAAAGAACCACCCCGGCGCCGCTTTACCTATGAGCAATAGAAAACAAGGCTCTCTACAAGAAGTTTCGGGTCATCCTAACCCCACTTTTTCACAAACGGTCGGTAGTATAACTACCAGACCACAGAACTGTAAATGGTGTCACAAACAATACGCTAGCAAGGCAAAATTATTGCAACATCAAAGAAAAAAACATCGGGAGCTACTAATTAATGAAGGTATATCGCACGTTAAAGAAATCCCACAAGATAATGATGGAGGTGTTGAAATTATGAACGAGAAGATCGATCAGAAAAGAGATAACGCCGATGTTGTTACCGAATTTGATAAAGCTGTGGAAAATATGATTAGTGGGGAACTAAATTACGATTTAGAAGAGGAAACGGAATATTGTCATCTGGCCATTAATGAAAATGAAAATTTTATTGAAACTAACGAATTAGAAAATCCAAATTCCCAGTTGTACAGACTTTTGACGACCGCCAACAATGGTAAGTGTATATAATGATTATAAACCTGATACATTATAAATCTTAATGTTCGCTATAATTAGACCATGTTGCCAAGCTGTTGAAACAGTTTGAGAATTTATTAGATGTTGAATAAAGTTCATATAATAGAACCTTAAAGCCAAGTTACGGTTAAAAAATGACAAGCAACACTTCTTTGAGACTTGCATTTGACAGATGCCTATTCAGAAATGTATTAAGACAGATTTACAGTGATCTGTCAACGTCGGTCATACATTTATGTCACCAAAACATAAATAATGATATTGTGTCGGGCATCGCTTCTTTTTAGTTGGTGTATTATTTGTGTGCACTTACTTTTATATATCTGGATAGATAGATCTCTGTTTTGCTTACGAGCGAATATCCGCCTCTGTACAACAGTACCTATCCCATATCGTAATGCTGTCAACGAATCTGTTATACGCATGCGCAATTCGATACGGATAGAGATATGGGCAAAGATTACAGCATAAAAATATAAGATGTTTCACTCTTTCGAATTTATCGCGTAAAGCACCGATGCCGCTGGTGACTTGGATGGTACAATACGTCCCTACGTCCTTACTTGCATTTAATTTGGCATATTATACGGGACGTCGCCCGTCGAGTGCTGTTATTTTAGAACGGTGTTTATTGGTTGTTGGTGTTTTATATTTATGTTGTATAGATTTTTTAAATTTATTAATTAATTGTTGAAATGAACAAAAAGTCATATTTGTATTTTTCTCTTCAATAGCAAAGCTTAAACACTAAATATTTCCTTGGCGTGAAAAGTAAGTATCCTTGTACCATTAAAAAATATATTAGAAATAAGAAAAAAATAAAATAAAAATGAGAAAATAAATAAATTAAAAAAAAATGAATGAACAAAAAAAAATTAAAATAAATAAATAATGATAAAAAGAAAAAGGGTTTATGTAGCTTAAGGTATCATATTATAAAATGTATATATCTAGATTTACTATATAAATTGAATTAAATAAACTATTAATGTATGGTAAAACTATGGTAAGTCGAAAAATTGGTTAGGCTAATGGAACCGCAAGGATCCGCAGTCAATATCACAACCTCACACACACAACACTAAATATTTTGTAATATTTGCTAATACAAAATTACGGATTTATTTTTATAATAAGGATATTATATAAACAAGTACATTGAGCAAGAAAACACAAAAATTCAATTCTATATCTAACCAAAGGGAATTGGTCAGTTCCTTTTGAACGAATTTACTAAATTTTCTTTTCATCATCCATGTAATCAATTTTCTTTCAAATATTATGCCAGTCTCTATACCAGAGTCCGTATATATTTTACTCACAAATGTATATTGAAAGATTTGAAAGACAATAGATTAAATTTAACACATAAACCTAACTCCAAACTTAGTATGTTACAACATTTATAAAAAAAATTTAATAAAGGTATCCTGCAGCTGCTTCTCTTTTTACTGTTTTAACCTTGTCAATCCAAAAAATTCGCGTTATTTAAAGATCAAAATTTAAGATTTAGTGGCCCTATTATTCTGGTGGCTAATGAGTATATTTAATTGAATTTGTGATAAATATCTGCTAGATTATCAATAAGTATCACAAAATTACTAAGATGCTGGATAAAAACTGTGAATTGATTCATTTTAAAAATTCAAGTTTATTTTTTACTTACCTTTTCAAATTCCCCGAACATTCTTCGAAATAATTAACATTTAAAAATAAATCTTTGTGATAAAGAATCCTATTAATTTAAATATATATTTCTCCAATTACCCCCTGTATAGCTTAAAATAAAATAAGCTTTTCGAACTTATCTGGTATCTACCGGTCTCGTTATTGACAACAAAAGCGAGTCGTAAACATAATTTATGAGAGCGGCGTCCATTTGGGACAGCAACTTGAATCAAACCGCCCTGGAGTGAAGCATCTTATATTTTTATTCTGTAATCTTTGATATGGGGTGACATTCCGTTCATATAAACTACCAATCGCTTTTAAGCGACGTCGCCTGCGAATTTACATTGATATTTTGACAAAGAAAGATAGAAAATACGTAGGCGACACCTTATGGGTATCAGAAATTAGAACTATTTGTCGCTTCAAAACAACCAAATTTGGTGAACGGAATTTGTATATCGACAAGATCGATTCAAGACTCCTCACTAGGGTGAACAGAACGCCACCCATGGTTACCTTCAAGTGTCTAATTTAGTATCTTGTCCCTGATAGCATTCAAAGGTAGCAATGAGTCATTGTTAAGTGATCTGTGGTCAGGGTTTGACGCATGCGTTGTGTTGTAATTAATTTCTTAGTTTCTTGCATAAAGATCTACATTAAATTATAAACATGGTTTTATGTTATTAGTTTTAAATTTTGTTTGCATGGATCCACCTTTAGTTATTGTTTTCAGGAATGTTACCACCCCGTTGAAGGAACCGAACTCTGTGTTTATGGGAATTATTATGTCGCTCATTTTGTGAGTACTCCACTCAAATTCAGAGTGATTTTGTCTGCATTTCTGCCCGTAGGATGGACCCTGCGTGTTTATAAACAGAGTAATGGAGGAAGATTGATTTTTAGTACTAAAAGGGTTTAGCGATATTTGTCAGTTTGTAATTTGGAAAAAAAAATCAAAATGGTATTGTCGTTAAATTTTCTATTTGAGGAAAAAAAACGTTTGACTAGACTATAATTGTCGAATGTAGAGGTGTTGATTTCCGACTAGAAACAAATTTTCTATTTCATATTGCTTATCAATAGTATTGGGTGTTAATAAAATTTAAACAGCTTTAAATAAGATACGGGTATCTTTATATTTATTTTTTCAGGAAATCAGAAATAGTAGTTTGTCACAAAAGTGCCTTTTCTTGCAATAAATAAATAATTTTTCGTGCTTGTTGCTAGTGAGAACAGATATAAATGTTTCAGTGGTACTTTTGCTACATTACCAAATATACAAATAGATGTTGTTTTATAAAAAATTAATTTCTCTAACTAGCCTTTGAATGTATTTACTTCATATACCAATTGATGTAGTGGTGTATTACGCTAAAAAGGTTCACCGTAAACCGTGGGCTTTGGAAAATGTTGTACAGACAATTGTACTTCTACAAAGCATTTTTAATAAAAACTATACAATAAGATGTGTTTTTGCCTTTAAATTTACTGGTTTATCAATTAAGTATTTTCAACTCAAGTCAATCTTGTCAAATGTCAACTTCATTTCGTGAACTAAATATTATTACATTTGATAGACACTACAAAAAACAGATTACATATTCGACCATGGTGTAATAGAGAAAAAGTTGTGCTCCCACGAATTTTCGGCATGTTCTGCGCACCTTCCAAAACGCCGCCATATTGCCAATCATATGTTTAATGTTTTGAATGACTGTCATAACTATAACCTACACAACCAAATCTTACTTGTTGTAATCGTTCATTTTTGTGAACTCTGAACATTAAGTGAGTGTTAAATAAAGATTTTGTCTCTTGTTTTCGTTTCAAATTCAGTTATTTGTCAAGCGTTTGATTTCGCGCGTTATTTTCTGATTGGCTGATTTTTCAATATGGCGGCGTTTTGGAAGTTCTTTTTGATTGGTTGTGCGCGGTAACACACCTTCTTCGACTATGAGCACTGGTGCGCACTCAGGTCGACATTTCACCGCTCGGAGAGAGTTGGAACTTGTTGGAACTGGAATTTGTATCAATGTGCTTGAACATAACCTAATATTTTTATTGATTAATAACCTATCCAACGAGGTAAAAGAAAAAGGAGGGAAGTAAAGCGTGGTAGTGATTTAACCAACTTTCGACGGAAGTAGCCATATTGAGAAGTCACATTAGTCATCAATTCTTGTGTCAACATAGATAACCTTAATATAGTGAAATGTGTCAGTATAAATATAAGTTGATATTGAGTTGTACAATAGTGTTATGACATTTTTGAATGTACCAAAATCTGGTATCAATTCTCTAACAACAAAAAGTACCACCTTAAAAAGATGCATATGAGAGTTTTTTGTTTCCCCTAATTGAATAATTCGATGTACGCCTCTGGTTTGTTTACGGAAGTGGGTCATATTGAGAAGCCACTTTGATCGATGATTCTTTATACTCTTATGTTCTCTCCTTTCTCTTTTGCCTCGTTGAACCTATCCAGTCAAACGTCGAGCACATTTTTCTACTCATAACTGAACTGACACTGTGCCAGTTCTTTTTGTAACCGCACTTGTATCTATTTTGTTCCTTGAGATACAGGCGGCAAATTTGTAAATTTTTCTTAAAATTAAAGTATACTACCGCCACATTTAGTTCTAGACCCATTGGTGTTGTGTCGAAATTAATCTCGTATATTTTACACGATATTACCGTGGCCGGATATAATTTGATTCACTACGACTAGAAGCCTAAATGCGCAACCGAGTATTTGATTAATTGAAGCGGCTGTGCCTCGGATTGTATTCACCGTATACATTTTTATAAAAAAGAATTTTTTAGCGACTCGATTTTTTGGGACAACCTTTATGCTATGAAATATGCAGTCGTAATAAACCAATGTTAAATTTTCGGACATTTATAAGTTCTGACCCTTTTCAGAACTTATAATAAATTTAAGTTGTTTTTAAAGCAATGAGTCTTTAAACTCCCTCTGTGGAGCATTACAAAATATATTATTTTTCATCTGATTAAATGTGAAATAAGATTCGCGCACAATTACCTTTTTGTAGCAATAAACCAGTCAAGTCAGATTATCAATAGCTGGTAATGTATAACATATCTAAGGAATTTTAGAAAATCTGTAGAAACTGCCAAAATGACTAGTAATTATTATAAGGATTTGATTTTTCAACAAATTAATAAGCAATATGAAAATATTCATCAAATTCAAAGTTAAAAATTATATGCAATGCCATTAATACAAAATATACTTACGTCTGCTATTGAAATGTCGTTTTATTTTCATCCAAGAAATTCATGAGGAAATTCATCTTTAAATGTGTAGAATTGCAAATTATGTATGAAACATGGATTGTTACCTATTATTTATTCAAAATAATAAGGCAAGATAAATTGCAACGGCAACTCAATGTGGAGAGCACCTCAGGTGTGAATTCGGAGACCAAACTAATACCTATCAGTTCAGGGAGTAGTCTTACCGGTTCGCGGGTAATCATACTTTATTTAAGTTATTGAAGTTAATGAGATGAAATTAAGAAACCAAATGAATTTAATAAATCAAGTTACTACTACTACTACTACTAAATGTGCAGGCGAGCCTTGTCCTGGACAACTCAAGCCAAGGTTCCGACACTGAGGCCACTGGCGGGCCCATTGTGCCAATCCTGCTACCTAGTCATCCATGAAGCCGAGCCCTTCAATAAAGGCCACAACCTTTTTCAGTGGGTGCCTGCTTGTGTCTCCAGGAGCCATGACAGCGACTCCGAAGATTCGCCTGCGTAATACAGCCCAGTGTGGACACTCTAAGAGAACATGAACTGACGTTTCATCAGTCATGCCGCAACCCCTACATAGGGAACTTTCCTCTACTGCTAGATTGTAGAGGTGCTTCCTCATACAGCAGTGCCCTGTTAGGAGTCCTGCTATCTTCCTTAGCCTACTCCTTGGTAGTTCAGTGGCTGCCCTGGCGTGTCCATCAGTCCATCCCTTCAGTAGAAGTTTGGATTGTCTAGGACCCTGCAGAGCATTCCAATGAGCGAGGTGCTGATTCCTCAGCCACTTCTTCGTCTCCTTGCGTATTCTTTGTTTTGTTAGGCCCAGGGTCAGGCCCGGGCCGCAGAAAGGAGCTGCCGCCCCTTCCGCAGCCAGTGCATCCGCCATCTCGTTGCCTTCAAAACCAGAGTGGGCTGGAATCCATTCTAGCCGCACCACGTTCCGCCTTGCAAGATTAGCAAGTAGTTCTCGACATTCGTTAGCAAGTCCTGAGTTGCTGGTATACCCACTCAGGGCTTTAATTGCTGCCTGACTGTCGGAGTATATGGTTATGCGTCGATTCACATAACCTCTGTCTAGGTTTATCTGCGCACATTCCAAGATAGCATATATCTGGGCCTGATATGCAGATACACCCTCACCCAATGGTACACAAACCTGTGTTCTTGGGTTCCTGGAGTAAATTCCAGCCCCTGCTCTATCACCGGAGCATGAGCCATCTGTGTACCAGACGGTCTCATTAGGCTGTGTATTCCTCTCTTTTTCCCTCTATCCCGTATCATGGCCCTATATGGGGTAGCGAAGTAGTACTTACGCAGGCATTCATCAGCCGCTCGAGCCAGAACTGGAATATCTTCCAGGAGCTGTAGCTTCTTGACGTGCCTGCACTCTTCCCCTCTTCGCACGTATCCCAGCCGTTTCAAGCGCAGGAAAGCCCTCCCCGCCTCAGCCTCGATCACATGGTGAAGAGGCCGAAGACCAAGGATCACCTCCATCGCAACAGTTGGTGTAGTTCTCATGCAGCCAGTTGCCCCCAAACTGACCACCCTTTGAAGGCGTGCCAGTTGCGATCTAGCCGTGACCAAGGTTACCCTCGGCCACCAGACCAGAGCCGCATATGTGAGCATAGGCAGCATAATCACTCTATAGAACCATATGATCGTTTTTGGGTCAGTCCCCACCTCGGACCAATGGCTCTCCTACAGGCCCAATACGTGTTTGTCACCTTGCTTAGGCGACTATCAAGATGAGCCTTCCATGTCAGTGATTTATCAAGGATCACTCCTAGATACTTCACCTGTTCAACCACCGGCAGTGGTACTCCATCAAGATTTAGACCCTCAGGTCTTATACCTCTCTTTTTGGTGAAAGCAACTATCTCAGCCTTGGCAGGATTAACTGCAAGTCCGTGTTCGTTACACCACCCATGTACCCTATTCAGAGCCCTTAATCAAGTTAAGGAATGTAATTCAAGTTAATTAAAAAAGGTAAGTGGGTAAGGTAAGTATTAGTCGACTTGTTTTTCACCTCACAACTCTATTAACAAACCTGGAAATGCTGGAAGGGAAGGAATATGAACACCGTTGTTAAATTTACAAGTTGTATAATGATTTTAAAACTAATATCACAGTGAATGAATGTTGTTTTACGTAGTTTTACTTTACTTGGTTTCTTCGGACAGGTCCTAGGTATTTGAGGTTAATCCATGGAAATTTAGTTCATAGTACTTCATAGAAAGCGACTTTGCATGGAAAGCTACTTCACGTCCGATAGAAAGTGGCAGGTATAAAGTGCATTCACATTGATTGCACTTTAAAAAAAAGTTTGAGGTAAACCTCTCACAATAAATTAAAATTTTAAACCTTATCGGTTCATGGTTAACAGGAGAAAGAAAGCTTATTTTTTTTACTACTGGCTATTAAATTGAACCATGCGATGAGCAATGGACATACGTTGCATATCCCTTTCCTGTTCACATGCTACGCTTCGAGAAAGAATTTACAAATTAGTAGTGGGTTCTTAATTTCTCTTTCTATAGGAGAAAATATATTTGACCAATATCAGTGTATACTGATCCTCACCAACGGAGATTATCCGTCGCACATTAAATGTAAAAATTTGCCTTTCAGCGGTAATCGATGCTACAGGTTCTCGACGAGAATCACATGTTGGTAAGAAAAAAGGACAGGCTACTCGCCGTCCGGTAGATATTTAAATATTCCAATAAAGTTTGGATAGTGGCCAAATATATTACAGGATGTATAACTAGGGGAAGTATAAAATACGAAACATGTGCAATTCTTATAATAACGATATATGTATATTGGGGTGACATTCAGAGTACTAATAGTATATTGTGTCACAGGAGTGGATATAACTCAGGACTTGCTGACGAATGTCGAGAACGACTTGCTGATCTTGCAAGTCGGAACGCAGTGCGGCTAGAATGGATTCCGGCCCACTCTGGTTTTGAAGGCAACGAAATGGCGGATGAACTGGCTGCGGAAGGGGCGGCAGCTCCTTTCTGCGGCCCGGGTCCGACCCTCGGCCTAACAAAACAAACAATACGCAAGGAGACGAGGAAGTGCTGAGGAACCAGCACCTCGCTTATTGGAATACTCTGCAGGGTCCTAGACAATCCAAACTTCTACTGAAGGGATGGACACGGTGGGGCGGCTTTTGAACTACCAAGGAGTAGGTTGAGGAAGATAGCAGGACTCCTAACAGGGCACTGCTGTGTGAGGAAGCACCTCTACAACCTAGGAGTAGAGGAAAGTTCCCTAAGTAGGGGTTGCAGCATGACTGACGAAACGTCAGTCCGTGTTCTCAGTGTCCACACTGGGGACCCTGGAGACACAAGCAGGTATCCACTGAAAAAGGTTGTGGCCTTTATTGAAGGGCTCGGATGGATGTCTAGGTAGAAGGAATGGCACAATGGGCCCGCCAGTGGCCTCAATGCCGGAACCTTGGCTTGAGTTTGTCTAGGTCAAAGCTCGCCTGCACATTTAGTAGTAGTAGTATATTGTGTCAAAAGAGCAGAAAAGACTATTAGATGCTTTTCCAATATGAAATTCATCAAGTTAAAGTATAGATGTTTCCTTTCTTATAAATCACACTCAGATGCTTCACTTATCAACAACAAACATTAAAGTTAATGAAAACCCACTCAAACTCAAATTTACCATTCTTTTTTTAGTAATTTGGTATTTTGATAGTTTAAAATGAATGTAGGTACTAATGAGTTTTCCGAGGAGTTTTCTTTTCAAATCAGTAAATCTCTATATCTTGGCCCTTCTCAGGAGTGAAATTTTAAAAATATAAACAACTGAATAATTAAAAAAATTTAATCACATTTACATACTATTTCTTTCCTCTTGCCTTCATTTGAACCCTCCTATTCTTGCCCATCCTTTGCTTACCTCCTGTTTTACCTTTATTACTAAAGCCCATTTTTTGTTTGCCTCCTGATTTACCTTTGTTATTAAACTTCTTTCCAGGTTTTCCCGGATTTGTATATTCACTGATGTCTCCAGCACTATCTTTTGTATTTCTCTTCATTCCTTTCTTTTTACCGCCGAATCCAAATTTCTTATCTTTCATCTTTTTCCTTTCTGCTAATTTTTTAGCAGATAGTTTACCTTTGCCATCTAGAAAATCAAGATCTTTAGACATGCCTTTCCTAACTTTTTTGACTTGTGCAAGCATTTCTTTTTTTTCTTGAGACCTCTGTAATTTAGATTGAACTTGAAGCATCTTCCCATCTTTCCTTTGCTGTCTTAATTGCTTGACCCTTTCACTCCTCTTTTGTTGTTGTTGCTTCTTCATTAAATGCTCTCTGATTTTTTGCATATGAGCATCAGTTTTTGCCATTTCCGCAAAATAATCATCAGGTCTGGAATATAAGCACATTGGTAATCAAAATAATAATTAAAAGTAACTTAATTACCTTTTGGTCGGAATACCCATTTGCTTCAATTTAGGTAGAGCTTCTAAAGTACATGCTTGTGCCTGCCTATGGAATATCATTTCTCTTTTAAAGTCATTTAGAACTGGGTCTTCTTTAGGTGAAAACTGTGGTAGCTTTTTGTTGTTCTTCAATTCATTGCTCCTTTTTTCTTCTTGTGTCAACATTTCAGCTGCTAACTCTGGTGCTAGAGGTGCTTGTCCATTTATACAATCCAGTCTTTCTATCCATGCTAAATCCAGTTTTATTTCTTCGGTTTTTTGTTTTAAGCCGCTCTAAAAATAATTAAACTCGCAATATGAAAACTAAATGGATATATATTATGAGATACTTACTACATTGTTGATAAATTGCTTAGGTGCCTCTTCTACTTTATTAATACCAGGTTTAAGACGTCCTTCAGCAAAAGCTTGTTGAAGCTACAAAATACACACAATAAATTTCTTAATTGAGCAAAGTTGAAAATAATTACCTCTAAGTCGCTATCGCTTAAATCAGAATCACTAGAACTCATGCTGATGGTAATATTTCATAAATGGTCAATTCAATTCAAACAACATACATGCATGATAGAAATATAACCTAAGCTTTTCTTCTTATTTTTAGTGGTAACCATCATAGATAACATAACACAGACTGAGTAACCATAAAGAGTAAACAAGCAGGTCATAGAATTTCTATTTTTTCACCAATGGTCGAGTAGCTGTGGAAAATAAAATTGGATATTAAATATATATAATATATTCACAGTTTGCCTGATAAAAACTGTTATCAGGAATTGGATGGTGCACTTGAGCACAACTCAAGGCATATTATAAGAGCCCATCATGCATCATGATATTATGATGCATGCATATACTATAAAAGAAGATGCTGTGACAGAACAAACAATTTTTAGGTTAGAT
>CAJUYH010011395.1:0-11092 GCA_910591685.1 Galerucella tenella
TGTTGTTCTCGCCTAGTTCATTGAGTTTGTCTAGGCATTCCCACACCATTTTGGAACTGATTACACAAGAGCTCAGTGCCTTAATGGCTGCTTGACTATCCGACATTATGATAATCCTTTGTCTTCTGTATCCTTTATCAATATTGAACTGGGCGCACTTTCTTATGGCGTGGATTTCCGCTTGAAAGATACTTGGGGTTTTTCCCAAGCTTTCAGAGTGTTTGGTTCCTGGCCCGAACACTCCTATCCCAGTTCCTTCTATTGCTTTTGAGCCGTCTGTGTACCATTGAATGGCATTCTTTCCAAGTCTGGTAATGGTATTTGGATCCCATTCCTTCTTGTTGCTCATTTCCGTAACGAATTTCTTTGAAAAGTTATATTTTTTCATCATACCGTCTTGTGGCATGTCCCAGGTTGTCTGATTTCTAAGAAGTGAGGAGGTGTTTTTTTTAATGATTCCCTCTCTACTTAGTCTGTATCTTGTTCTTTCTGCAACACTTTCCACCACCATATGTAAAGGGGTGAGGTTGAGAATCACTTCCATGGCTGCCGTTGGGCATGTTCTCATTGCTCCTGTAATGCATATACAGGCTAGTCTTTGAATTTTGGAGAGGTTTTCTCTCGTCGTCAATAGGCTAGTTCTACTACACCAGGCAATGGCTCCATAAGTGATGATTGGTCTCACTATGGCAGTGTACATCCAGCTTAGGATTTTTGGGTTACAGCCCCAGTTTGCTCCTGCCAGATTTCTGCACACCATTATAGCCATTTTTGCCTTGTATGTAATCTCCTTTTCGTGTTTGTTCCACAGGAGTTTACTGTCTAAAGTTAAACCTAGATACTTGACTTCTTGTCTCCATTCAATCTCGTTCCCATCAAGTTTTATGGTTTTGAGGTTGAGTTTTCTTTTCTTAGTGAAGGCTATCAGGATGGTTTTAGTGGGGTTTATGCTAAGTCCCACTTGCCTACACCAGCTATTTGTATAGTTCAGACCCTTTTGTACAATATCGCAAGGGGTGTTTTCGAATTTTCCCCTGGCTGTTATGACAATATCGTCGGCATATCCTTGGCAGGATATACCGAGATCCGTCAAACCACACAGGAGTTCGTCAACCGTCAGACTCCACATTAATGGGGATGCTACTCCTCCCTGTGGGCATCCTCTGGTAGTGCAGATGGAGACAATGTCTTTGCTCGTCCTCGTCTCTGCTATTCTTGTGGTGAGCAGTTCCGACATCCATTTGGATGTTGTGCTGTCTACACCTCTTCTGTACAATGCTCTTCTGACTGCCTCATGTGGAGTATTGTCAAAAGCTCCTTCTATGTCCAAAAATGCACATACTACAGTTTCTTGGTTGTCTAGAGCACCTCGGATATCCTCCGTCAGTTGTACCAGTGCAGTCTCCGTAGATCTGCCTGCCCGGTAGGCATGCTGACATGGGTGGAGAGGTAGTCTCTCTAGGATTTCCGTTCTAATATGGTTATGTTAGACTAATTGGTCTAAAGGATTTGGGGTTTGTTGTGTCCCTTTTTCCAGTTTTTGGAATGAAGGTTACTATTGCCCTTCTCCATGCTTCAGGTATATAACCCAGTTCTAAGCTGCTTCGACTAATTCTAACCAGATGCGGTAGAATTTCGTCTTGTCCTTTCTGGAGCAATGCTGGGAAAATTCCATCTGCTCCTGGTGCCTTGAAAGGTGAAAAGGTGTTCATGGCCCATTTCAACCTATCGTTACTACAAATGTGTTTGGCCATTGTAATACTTTCTCTTGAAGGCCTATTGTGACCTTCGAGAGGATTATCTCCCCTATTTGGGGTACTCCCTGGAAAATGAGTTTCTAGTAAGAGTCGAACTCTTTCCTCTTCATTTTCGGTATATTCACCATCTGGCTTCCTCAAAGCCATATCTGTGTTGACCCTACTTTTCGCCATAACTTTGTAAAGTCTTGCCGCAGTAGGTGTTGTGTTTATATCTTCACAGAATTTTCTGAAGCTATTTCTTTTAGCTTTTCTAATTTCCTTGTAGTAGGTGTTTCTCACCTCGGTGTATCTCTGCCAGTCTCCGGTGAGTTTTGCTTTATTAAAAAGATCCCGGGTTTGAGATCTTAGTTCTGACAGATGTTTGTTCCACCAGGGTGCATCTTTGTTGCTTCGTTGTTTTTGAAGAGGACAGCTCGATTCAAACGCCTCGATTATTGCCCTGTTCAGATCCTCTAGCTCATTTTCCAGGTCGAGATGGTGCTTAGCCCTTCCTTTTCTCTGGATATGTGCTAGATTTCTTTTCAGACAGGTGTTATAATTGTCCCAGTCTGTTTTTCTTGGTATTCTCCTGAGGCTTATCTCAGGTATGCCTAGTTCTAACTTGAATGTTATTATACTATGATCGGAGAGTGATGGTTCACCCGATACTCTCCAATCTTTTACTATATGTTTTAGATCCTGTGTTGCCAGTGTGACATCTAAAACTTCTTGCCTTACCCTTGTTACAAATGTAGGGGTATTCCCTATATTGTGGATATTAAGGTTTTTATTAAGGATATATTCTAAAAGTTGCTCACCTCTTTTGTTGGTGTTGCTACTGCCCCAAACGGTATTGTGTGCATTGGCATCACATGCTAGAAGTAGAGGTAGTCTCTTCTCTTCACAGTACTTCACCAGCTTTTGTACCTCTGGGGGTGGTGCAGGCCCATCTCCCTCAAAGTAGCATGATGCTATTACTATTTCTTTGCCCTCCTTCTTGTGTTCGAGGTATGCTCGAACTGGAACGAGGTCTCGAGTCATGTATTCTGAAAGACAAAAATAGTTAATATTGTTTCTTATCATAATACATGTTCTTGGTGTATCACTACCAGTGTGATATACTATTTTAGCATCTTTACATGCTAATCCTCTTACCTGGTTCTTATTAACCCAAGGTTCTTGGATTAAACACAACCCCCATTGGTCCTTGGTGAACAATCTTGTGATCACCGCTGATGCTCCTTTGGCATGGTGAGCATTAACTTGAGCTAAGTTAATTCCCACCATCCTGTTGGTTGTCTTCTTGGGTGTTTCCCTCTTTCGTCAGGGTGATGTCCCCTTCTGAAAGAGTACTGTCCCCTTCCTCCGACGCAATCTCCATTTCCTCCTCGGTCAGTGGCGACTCTTCCCCAAGGAGTTTGGTGATGTGTAGGCTTTCTACACTACTCGAGTCGCCACTGGCCTCGGAGGAAATGGAAACCTTTTCCTTGTTACTTCCGTCTTCTTTTCTGAGGCCATGTACGGGTACTTTCCCAAACCGGTAATGGATGGTGAACCCGTTGTTCTTGATTTTTTGGCAGGATAGATTATCTATTCCTGCCCTCAAGACTAGGCCTTTGCCCTCTTCTTTTAGGTTAAGGACCTTCCACTGGTTTGTTTCCAAGCATCGTGTTCATTATAGAAATAATTGTCAGTGTCATACTCCATTTCAGAATCTGAATAATTGAGATAACCTATCTCCTCCATTTCACGCTGTGATAATGGTTTTTGCCTCTCAAAACATCTCATGCTCTGTTCTGAAACAAAAGGGATATGCATAAATATTTTGTTACTTTAAATCCCGTGCGGGGCTCCTCCGGTACCCCACTTTTTAGCTCCACAAACAAAAAACATATTGCGAAATCTCTGTACGAACTGAAAACACCCGCAGTCAACACAGAATAACACATAGCTGAACGCAACGCGCGTTGCTAGTTTCTTAAAATAAGGATTATATTTAAGAAAATATGCCTCTGAGGTCCCTGAGGTACCCCGCATGTGGATCAAAAGGTTAAATTATTTAATCATTACCTAACATATTTCATATAAATTTAAGTATTTAGATGGTTGTAAGCAAAAAGTAATTGTTGAAAGAATGTAGCTCAGAAAAAAACACATTAATATACTGAATCAAAACATCATTCGTCAAAAATTCAGTGAACATCTACCTATAACAAAAAAGAAAGAGCTGACGGTTGCTCAAGGGCAAACAACTGAATCATCAATTAAAACACTTTCCAGTTGTAAACTCTATTTATTTAATTTTTTATTTTTCTAATGCTCTATGTCCCAAAGCGTTTCAAGAAAGAATGTTTAAGAGTCCATCGAGTATTATAATGAATTTGAATCGAGTTTTTGATATCTTGTTTATCGTTCACAGTATTTTTTTCTTTCTTTTTATATGACTTATCGAATTGTTTGCGGACAAACTATCATCTGACCAAAAAAAGAGCACAATTTTTTTTGGTAGGAAAAAACTTACAAGATACAATATGGTATTTTTTATTTTCCATTATTTTTATCCCAGCTCAAAATATCCTAGAATTTTGGAAATAAAAATATATTTCGAAATTGTGTGTGCTTTTAGTGTAAAATTTACTCTACCAACTGGGCTATTATTCAAACAACAATTTAATGTGTTTACGGTAGTTGTAATTTAATACATTTAACCAGTGGCTGCATTAAAATAATATCCCCTACTTGTGTAGCCATTGAAGATTATTCATAGTAAGTTACCTACATGAATGAGCTCACGACTGTCCTAAGGGTGTGTTTGTAGTCGGTAGTAGGAGGTTTTATAAAGAGATTCCGAGAACCAGCTGCCAATTATGGATGTCCCAGGGCAAGGACGAGACCCATTTCTGGCAAACGCGTGCTTTTGTAGTGGTATCTTCTTTTAAGGATGCATTTTTTCACGATTGCCGAACGAAGACGACAGTAATTGTTCTTTTAAGGGCGAAGGAATTTCATTCATAAACGTATTCACTGAGATTTATGTGTTCCTGTTACATTGTCTGCAAGCGTAAGGTGCTACTATACTCGTAAAACGCTGTGTTTACAAATAATGTGATGCAATTAATTGATATAAATAATGCAAATGACAAATGTATTAGACAAATTCGCATATAGGTATAATAGACATAATATGTGGGAACGCGTGAAAATACGTTAAAATTCGATAACAATATTTTTAATTTGCTTGTTTTGACCTGAAATCAAACCGAAATATTTTTTTTTATTGGTGAACCATTTTACCTATTTAAAGCACGCCTCAGCGTGTTTAAATCGAACTTTAAAAAACGCGCGTGTTTTAAAGTTACCGTGGCAACATCAACAACTCGAGAAACGAAGTCTAAATCTATGGTCTAAATCATGTCTAAATGACAATTTTTTTATTATTAATCTGACAGGAATAGTTTGTAACGTCGAACAATATTTAACAATGTCAAATTTATACTTTAAAATGGAAAGTGTCGTTGGTATTGTTTGAAATATTAAAATATTACGATTTTTCAAATTTTAGGAAATGGTATTTAAATTAACACTATTGACATTCACAGAACTCAATAAGGTTAAACTTCCATCAAAATACAAATTAGTTTATGTTTTTCTCCTTTGCAAACATGCTTGGAAAGAAAGGCATCATATTAAATTAGATTTAGCATTCATATAATAATGGAAGAGCACACTAGCAAACACTAGTAAAAGTCAAAAAATCAAATAATATGCATCGATGCAATTAAATGCGGGTAAATGTATGTAAGCTAGTATTTTAGCTGAATATATTGAAATTTGCTTACCAATTTTCTTATTATTTTTCATTGGTATTGTTATAAATTAATATACCTACCCTTGACCTTGAAAATATGACAACAAATGTTTTGCAGTCTTAAACTTCAAAATATTATTGTTTGTCTAATATAGTAATATAATAATAATTTATTTGCTTTTAAGAACTTGCTTATAGCAACGAGTGGTTACATATTATAATACAATTACATCAATATTGCGATATAATATAATTAGGCTGCTGAGCTAAGAAGAAAATAAAAAAAATAATAAAAACTCATCCATTCAATATGAAGGATCTTAATTTGAGTATATTCCAGATGTATTGGTTATTTGTCTAATATAGTTAAAAATAAAACAACAAACCTGAAAAATATGTACTTACCTAATAATGATTGAGGTTATAATATTTTCATATAAACACAAAACTGACAAATATCGTTGTCATTGTTAGTTGTATCAAAAAAGCTGTGTGAAACGGGCGGCAATTTAACCAATCACTAGCCTGCAGAAACGCCAACTTAAATTCAAATCGCTCCTCTTAGTTTAAAAACAAGGTATTGGGAAAAGTAGAACTCGATAGATGGCGCTCTGAAATGTCAATGTCATCTTAGCAACGAGTAAAACAAATCAGCTGCCGTATAAGCCCCTTGATATTTAAGTGGTTTTATTTTGCTGTTTTAGTTATTTTCAGTGTGTGTGTTTTGTAAAACTTTTGCTTTTTCTTTGATTGTGCTTTAGTATTTTGTGTTGTCAAACAAAATTTTGACTCCTAATATTTTTATTTTTGGAGTAATAGGTATGGTTGATATTTGTGAAAAGAACAACAAACGTTCAATTAACTGTTCAATTTTAGGCCCGATTTCGTGTTTTTATTTCATTTTTGATATAATTATATCTACAAAGTTGCAGGGAAGGTAGGTTTGTATTGAGTGAAAAGTACAACAAGCGGTCAATGAACTGTTTAGTTTTAGGTCTGATTTCGTGTTTTTATTTTATTTTTGATATAATTATATCTACAAAAGTTGCAGGGAAGGTAGGTTTGTATTGAGTAATATTTTAAATCTTTAATACCAATTTATTTTCTCTTTGATCTGCAATAAAACAAAAAATAGAATAACATAACCTCTTCCATAATATTTCTGATTATATAAGAATTTTACCTCAGAAATGATGACAGTTGAGTTAAATAAAAAAACCTAGTTTTAAACTTGTCACTGACACAAAATTAAATAAATAAACTATGAATTTGCGGTAATTACGTTGACTTGCATGTAATACAAAAACAAAAGCAATGCAAAACGAATTATTTTACTAGTTGCGCCAGTTACAATTTTTTCCGCCAGAAGTCTCATTGAATTCTACTCCGCCCAATAGTTGTCGAATTTTTTCGTAGTGTCAAATAGTAACAAAATTTCATAAGGAATTAACTATTCTTGATAACGGTAGCTAGAACTCTACCGAAAGGTTGATTTGAAAGTATAAAAAAACCTGCGGTTTGATATCCGAAAATAAATAACAAAAAGTTCAATACTGCTAAAAAAATTTCTTAAATCTACTGTGAATGGATCTCACGAAAATTGGCCCTGCAAAATATTATTCAGTAATAATTATGTTAAAATTAAACTCAAACAACTCCTCCTCCTCCTAGAAATTTTGGAAGTGCCACTTAAGGTTGTAAATTTTCTGTTTGAGACACATAAGTCGGTATTTATGACTGTAGAAATTCCTGCATCTTTAGTTACAGTTTTAGGATAATAAAGTAATTATGTTGGATCATTTTGAGCAGTATATCATTCGCTTGATCTTTTGTAATACTTGTTTAATTATTGTTATATAAAGATGGCTGAATTATAATGAGTAACACTTAAAATAATTGGCAATGAAACGATTATAACCTGCTTATTTTAATAATTTAAATAAGTTTGCCTGAGAAAGAGAATTATATATAATTGCTAAAAAAAGTATCATAAATCTGTATTTTTTAAGGATTAAAATGTTGAAAGGTGCCACCACATTTCGGTTTTTTAGAAACCATTAAAGTAATTATTTACTTCCCAATAATGTTTGGTGAAAGCATGAAGTCTCTTCATTCAAAATAACCAATTTTTCATCAAATCAAATATTACGCTATATTGGTTCGGCACCACCAGTCAGAGGCTTCAAGTCCTCAGCACCCCAGCCACAAGGCAAGTTTTTTGACTTCAATGACCACAAATTTTATGAAAATTGCTATTCGTTGTTCTTATAATGAACCACTTAGCTTTGTTTTATGGTACTCGGTTCTACTGTAGCTCAACTGTAACTACTACCTTGGAATTGATATCATTTTAATAGTCTAGTCAATATATGTGTCTTTACGGTAACAATGTTTTATCCGTCTCGGAAAATTATGATCATCATTATGATCAACAGTTAACAAAGCTATAAACAATTTAGTAAAATAAGAGGTTTTGTTTTTTGCCAATATCTCAAAAAGTGATAAAAATTTTTGAAATTTGAAAAAAGATTCAAAAAGGGGAACTGTAAATTTTTAATATTGGTTCTACAGTTGCGAGAGGTGGGGCATTTTCAGGAAATATCTTCCTCTTTTCAAATCTTCTTTAAATTTCCAAAAATGTTGATTACTTTATGAGATATTCGCAAAAAACTTCTCTCTTTTTCTACTAAATTGCTTATAACTTTGGTAATTGCTGCAAGCTCCACTCCAAATTTTCCAAAAAGTTTCTAGATGCGATGACGAGTTGAATGATCATAATTTTCTTTTCACCTAAAAAGCACAAGTTTAACTAGAACATAGATTAAGCTTTGTCCTTTCAATAAATGTTTTATGCTTATATAATATTATATATAATTTGTTACAGCTATCAACAATATAATAGAAGAAGCAACATATTCCGGCATCATAGACCCCAGTCCGGAATGGCACACACTTAATCATAGAGGACCTCGCGCACGATTGACGTATAGGGTGCGTGTCAAATGTGATACCCATTATTATAATTCAACATGTACAAAATTTTGTCGACCAAGGAACGATTCTTTCGGTCATTTCGTCTGTGATCAGAATGGTGAGAAGCAGTGTATTGATGGATGGAAAGGAGCGACGTGTGAAAAAGGTACACCTTCATTTCATTTACAATATTTAAATCTAAAAATTGAACAAAGAGGGAAATAAAATACTAGTAGCTTTGACAATATGAATTTGTCCCTTATTTCGCCTGGTTGAATATTATTTTTGGTAGACTCCGTTTCACGTAAGAAGAAGCCACTTAAAGTTACAGTCGTATGCGCGAACCGTGTGTCCCGCGACACGTTCTACCTTTTTTTATATTTAAGTTGTTTTTAAACATGGACATGTTTTACTTTTCTTCGTATTATGATTCGTTCATATGTTTTAATTTTCTCTTCAATGGTGGAATAATCTGGAATAATCAGATAACAAAAATAATAAACAATAATAATACATGTCGCGTGACAGCGATGACAGTCGAAACCAGAAGTAACCGGGCTCCTAAGGCTGGTTACTACTTTGACAGTTCATTAACCATATTTCAGGAAACCAAAAATAACCAGATTTTCAGCAACCACTATTTTTTGGTTCCTTTCGGAACGGTAAATCGCAAACCAGTTACTTTCGGACCATAGCCGGACCATACTGTTTTCATTAATTGTATAATTAATGTCAAAAGTTGAAGAAACTACGGTCTGCCTAATGAAAACATTTTGAAAAATTATCAGCGCAAGCTAAGTCAACAGCCATTACTTACTGACCATTTTAGTTTAGTACTTCAGAATGAAACAGCGACTAAGTTCCGAAACGGAATACGATTGCTGACCACGAGTTTGTCTTCTGGTTATTATTTATTCTGAAGAAATACATCTAACTTGTGGGCAAAATTAAATTTCTGATGAAAATTTCATGATAAAAAGACATTCATTTCCAATCCAGAGTTATTAAACACCTACCTTATGTTTGATTTGGTGCCTTTTCATTTTTTTTGTCTAATATATGTCACTTATATTTTTCAGCTGCCTGCAAACCAGGTTGTCATCCAATTCATGGCAAATGTGAACATCCCGGAGACTGCATGTAAGTTTCAACATTTTACTAGAATGATTTTAAAAATAACAAGAATTTTACCCTAAGTATACAGGGTCTCAATTTTAAAACATAAAATGGGCTGTACTCGTGAACGAAAAGAGACATCAGAAAAATTTCAAAACTGTTTCTAGAGTAGAGAGGGGGAACTAAAATGGAATGAGAGAGAATGCACCCCCATCAACTCCCTGTGTCCAACCAACAAAAATTCAAATTGCAACACCCTATTTGTGATACGTGATTGGTCTCTTGTTTATACCGGGGAATTTAAACGATATGCTGGAGCTGCAATTCATTGTCTGTCGGGGCACATAGCTCGAGAAGTAGATGATTCTTCTTAATGAACGGTCTACTCTTTGTCAAGTAATTTTGAAATTTGTAAGGCGCTATAATAGTATGATACTATTATTTTGACATCACATAACACTTAAATATGACAGTTGCTCAAGCAAATTTTGTAAACAAGTTTATTAGATTTCTTACACACTTCAACTTCATTGGTAGATTGATGATAACGACAATTTCCATTAAGTTAAATGATGATATTTCACTAAAAATAATAATTTAGCAGCCCAAAAATACTTTCCTATAGAAATTTTAATAAATGTTAATGGAACTGAACATTTAATACGGTTTTTTTGATCACACCCTCAGATAACGTAAAGAAAGTTGCAAGATAATCAACCAAATTATATATTTCTAAATTAATTTTTATGTAATCTTGAATATTTATAGTCAAATCTTAATTAACAGATGGAATTAAAGAATAAACAGCATGATACATACATTATTCCGTTGTGAGTCATTATAACAAGCTTATAATTATTTGGAACGTATAATATAATAATATAATAGAAACTGAATGGTAGATTAAAGTGTGTAACTTCTGGAAACGCCCAGTTCTTTTTCAATATATTAAGGTTAGATGGATACTTCACGAATATCTTTAATATATACGGGGGGTTTGCTTTTAGTAATATAAATTATCATGGTTCATTTGTCATAAAATTGACAAAATTTTCCGCGGAGTTGTCCACCTCATGTACACCTTTCAAAGAGCCCAACATTTATGAATAGAGTTGTGAATAGTTATTTGATTTTTAAGAATTTAGATATAATAATATGCCGGTCTATTGATGTGCAATAGATTTTCAATTGAAATTAGGGAGTTTGCACCTTATTACTTTATGTTAACGCTACAACACCTAGTTGAGCGCTAACTGAAGATAATAACAAGATTTATGAAATTCCAAAATTTCAACTGACAGTTGGCGCAATCACTGTATAGATGATCTGACGCGTTCATAGTAAGCATCCGCATAATTTTGTTCATCAAAACTTCTTCTGCAACTGGAATAAAAATGAAAAAACTCCATATGTTACGTACCAAGCCCGATACTCTACGGAGCCGGCTTTATACAAA
>CAJUYH010011396.1:0-11090 GCA_910591685.1 Galerucella tenella
GCTATGACTTACATTTTGTTATTAAGGAAATTGCAAAACGTGGTAAGGTTTCCATACTACCAATAAATAAGGAAAAATATATAAGTTTCACCCTACATGACTCTGAAACTAGCATCAAGTTTAGGTTCATAGACTCCCTTAGATTTATGGGAGCAAGTCTAGACGAACTGGTATCTACACTGAAGGAGGATGATTTTAAAAATTTAAAACACGAGTTTCATGATTTAAATAACCAAAAACTGAAACTTTTAATGAAAAAAGGGGTTTTTCCATACGATTACATCGATTGTATAGAAAAGCTCAACGACGTAGAATTACCGTCCATTGAAAAATTTTACAATAAACTTTATGATTCGAATATTTCCATGGAACAATATAACCATGCAAAAAATGTTTGGGAGTATTTTGATACTGCTAACCTGGGAGAGTATAGTCAGCTCTATATGAAAACAGACATACTGTTATTAGCAGACGTTTTTGAGCAGTTACGGAGTAATTGTTTGCAAACGTATCAGCTAGATCCTGCGTGGTACTATACTCTTCCTGGGTATACGTGGGATGCAATGTTAAAGTATACCCAAATAAAATTAGAATTACTTAAAGATATTGATATGATTATGTTTATTGAGAGAGGTATTCGGGGAGGTATATCTGTTTGCTCAAATCGATATTCCGAAGCCAACAATAAATACATGGAGGAGGAGTATGACCCTCAAAAACCCTCTAAGTACCTTTTGTTCCTAGATGTGAACAATCTTTATGGGTGGGCAATGTCAGAATTCCTCCCTTATGCAGACTTCAAATGGGAAGATAACTTGAACATTGATATCAATCAAATTGCAGACGACTCTCCAGAGGGGTACATTCTTGAGGTA
Organism: Galerucella tenella; assembly: GCA_910591685.1. Lineage (NCBI taxonomy): Eukaryota > Metazoa > Arthropoda > Insecta > Coleoptera > Chrysomelidae > Galerucella > Galerucella tenella. The sequence continues at coordinate 876 of CAJUYH010011396.1, forward strand.
GACCTCGAGTACCCTAAGGAGCTACACGATCTACACCAAGATTTTCCTTTTTGTCCTGAACACAAAACGCCTCCCAATTCCAAATTAAAAAAACTCATGGCTACCCTACACAATAAACATAATTACATCTTACACTATCGAAATTTAAAACAAGCTTTAGCAAATGGTTTAATTTTAACAAAAATACATAGAATTTTAAAATTTAAGCAAGCTGCATGGTTAAAACCCTACATCGCTTTAAATACTAAACTAAGAACGGAAGCTACTACAGCTTTTGCCAAAAATTTGTATAAATTGATGAATAACGCGGTGTTTGGTAAAACAATGGAAAATATACGGAATCATAGGATAGTGAAATTATCAAGATCATATTTGGGACGTTATGGAGCTAAAAACTTGATTGCTAGTCCTTGGTTTCATTCTAGAACAATTTTTGAAGAAAATTTAGTTGCAATAGAATTAAAAAAGAGTAATCTCGTTTTCAATAAGCCCCTGTACATTGGGATGGCCATTTTAGACATTTCAAAAACTTGTATGTATGACTTCCATTATTCATACATCATCCCTAAATTGGGAAAAAAAAATTGTAAATTAATGTATACAGATACAGATAGTTTCACGTATGAACTTCATTGTAATGACGTATACGAAGAAGTGATAAAGGATGATATTCACATGTTTGATACGAGTGATTATGCAGAGGATAATTACTTTAACATTCCGTTAGCAAACAAAAAGGTGTTAGGTTTGATGAAAGATGAATGTAATGGTTCTATTATGACACATTTCATAGGGCTACGTTCAAAAATGTATGCTTTTAAAGTTAGGGGTGGGAAAATAGTGAAAAAATCTAAGGGGGTAAAGAAAAATGTTGTAAGAAATAAAATTACTTTCGAAGATTACTTGAACTGTTTAAAAAACTGGGAGTCGAAGTACATTTTCCAAAACACAATTCAGTCCTATGCACATAACGTTTTCAGCATTGAACAAAAGAAAGTGGGTCTTTCACCTGAAGATGATAAGCGGTCACTAATTCCAGAGTCGTTTGATACGCTTCCCTGGGGGCATTACAAACTAAGTAACACTGAGTAATTTAATTTTTTGTTGAGTATATGTATATAAAAATGTACTCTGATTGTTTTAGATATGGATACATTAAGTGAAAACTGTATTCTAGTATTATCAATTCATTATTTTGTTTTTCTTTCATTTTTATAATTTAATCTTTTGTCAGTTCAATAAAATTTTGTGATTTAGACTTTTAAGATGTGTAAGTTTTATAGTTATTGTTTATCATAAATATATATATATATATATTATAAAATTCATTTTTTATTTCTTTTTCCTACATTCATGTGAAGACTTTGAGAATTTTATTATATACTGAGTGTAACAAAATTATCACGCTGTCAAAAGGACCAAATGTTGATCCTGTACGAAACACTTGCCACGTCAAATGTCACATTCTCACGTCAAATGTCACGACAAATGTCACGTTGTCACGTCAAACGTCACGTTGTCACGTTATCACGTCAAATGTCACGTTGTCACGTCAAATGTCACGTTGTCACGTCAAATGTCGCGTTGTCACGTCAAATGTCACGTTGTCACGTCAAATGGAACTTCATATTGATCTCAATGGAAAATTGATTTGAACTCAAAACTTATTCACACACACAACCAGTTAAAGAAAACACCAATAATATACAACTATTTATTTAAATCATTGATAACTTTAAGTTTATAAAAGTATACATATTCTCTGAGAGCATTGTTTAACATATCGTTTGGGGTTATGGAACAAAATGCATATAAAATTTGTAAAGGACTTTCAGAGGTGATAGTTTTACAGAAATCCAAAACATTATAATAATATTGACAAAAATTTAAATTTTCCAACATAGCTATACGTTGTATAATTAAATTATTTAATTTTAAAATTTGGGATACTTCTTCTTCATCCATGTAATACTCGACGTCATGTTTCCTCACAAAAATTACCTTACAGTCATCGTAATTTAATGGGGTAATGGTGCAGTAGTCTCCACATGGAATCGAATCAGGTTTGAACTCATCTACGGTCATCTGTTGCATCATTATTGAAATAAAGGTATGCCATTCGTGAATGCCAAAGGAAATTTTGCCGAACTTGAGCTGCTGAGATAGAATTACAGCAGGCGTGAATGATCTAGCAGGACTTATTCCACATTTCACTTCATAACCGGAAATTGAATATTGTGTTGAAAGCAGGTACACATTTTCAGACTTTGCAGCAAACTCATAGTTTTTCAAAATTGTATCCACCTCTGCAGTATAGTTATTATCACTGCTACTACTGTCGTAACCACTACTGACACCTTGCATGTTGCTAACTGAGTTTGAGATCTGAAACGACTCCAATTTATAGCGTGTGTGGCCTTTCACATCATAAAACATCAACTCCATTAATCCAGCTGTTATGTTTTTTGTCTAAGCCTAACCATTTCACGAGCAGTTTCTTGCCTTTACGTCTAAGAACTTTTTCCACCAAGTAAACGTCCCGATTCGATGTTTTCTGTAGTTCTTCGTCATAGAAGCAGCCGCTGATTGGTGTCCCTTGCATGTCTTCAAGTAAATACGTAGCAGGATTGGTAATTTTAACTTTGGTGATTTTGAATAGTTCTGTAGTCCAATTGGGTGTATATCCTTTTTCAAAGACATGTTTTGCCTTAGATATGCGTACAATGTCACCAACTTCAAATTTTCGCGGGCCTGCTATCTTTAAATGACTATAGGTGTTATTCAAAATAGATTTTTCGTTGGATTTGTTGACTTGAGAAGGCTTATATTTTGTTGTGGAATGTCTTTTATTGTTATAGTTTTGAGTAATTTTAGGTAGAATATCAATCCATTTGTAGGTGCCATTTAAACTGAAATACTTGTAGAGTTTCGATTTCAAAGTTCTTATAACACGCTCTGCCATAGAAGCTTTCATTGTGCTAAATACGCTATAATGATTTATGTTGTGTTTTCTCATTAAATTTTGAAATTTGCTGTTGTAAAATTCCTTTCCCTGATCAGATTGCAGATTTTTTGGTATTCGTCTAGTGTGAGCGAGAATGTCCGAGAATGCCCGAGTAATCTCCTCTCCGGTCTTCGTCTTTAGTGGGCGTGTCCACACAAACTTTGAAAAACAATCAATAACGACTAGTATCATTTTATGATTCCTATTTTGTGATGCAAAATTCCTCATCTCCGCAAGATCCATTTGCCAAAGATCGTCAAGGCCCTTAATGATAGTGCGTCTCCGAGGAAATTTTTTCCGTATCGGTTTGTGGAGTTCGTTTACGAGTTGAATCTTCTCCTTGGTGTGCATATTATGATGTATTACCGGCTAGCTTCAGCTCCAGACTGTTAATGCGGTTAACGGTATTCGTATTCATAACCTTAATATTGTTCTCAATATCTGAAATGTTACTTTTCAAATCAGAGAGGGTTCTGATATTTTCTGTAAATTCTTTTCTCAATCCACGTATGCTTGTATTCGTAGAAGCAGTAAATTCTTTTCGAATAAAGGCTTTTGCTGTGGCAATTGATTCGTCAACATATTTCTTCGTAGCCATATCCCTACCTGCTACAGGGGGATTTCGCGAAATGAATGCATCAATTTCGTTAGTTTTATTTTGTAAGTTATCAATATTCGCCTGTAATATGGGAATTTTAGTCTTATGAAGCTCATTACTTATTTCGTTCAATCCTACAGCTAAATCCTTTATATCACGTTCTTGTTGCTGCAGCACCACACCATGAGTTTGAATTAATGGCGAGTTGATAGCACGTAGGTCATTCAACTGTACATCAACATATTGTTTTGTTGCAGCATCACTATTTGTTGTCGGTTCCTGAACATTACAAATTTTCACATTTTCAATATCAATATTACCGTCCGGTGTATGAGGAAACGTAATTTTCGCTGGTGAACGCGCATAGGGCGTTTGATGTCTATGTCCGAATTTATCGACTGGCATAATTGAAATGAACAAGTTTCAACTTGTATTATTCTATTATATCAGCCTCCTTGAGTTCATTAATAATTGCTACTATTTCGTTGTCGTGTGACGTATTACCTGCCTCTTTTGAAGCAATCAACAACTTCAAACGATCCACCAATTCATTCACATCGTCCCAATAAATATACTCCATAGGTTTATCATTATATCTTAAACGATCGATACCTTTTCCTTTTGCTGAAGGAATCGATTTTAGACGAGTAAATACCTGAGACGATTTATTCGTCGTCGTTAGAGATTTTGTTTTGAATAAAGGTTTTATGATGTAGTGATATTTTTCAGTACTTGACCCCTTAAGACGATCTATCGTGTCTAAATGAACTTCAGTTGTTGCCAAAAGATTTTTATAGTTCTGTAAATCTTGATCATTGTAACTGGGGTCTCGGTAAAATAGAAGTTGATACAAGCCTGGTGTTCCAATTACATATCTTCCTTGTTTGTTTTTCTCAGGTAGTATGTTTATATTACCGGTTTTTCCATCAAACGCAATTCGACGTTTGCCTAATGACCAACCGATTTCATCGTTGTATATCGGACCATAATTTTTATCGATTTTATCATCTTTTTGGAAGTAATCTTCAATGAACTGATGACTGATGGCAGGATATTGGTCCAAATAGTCTGCGAAAGCTTCCTGGGAAATTTCGGGGCGCATCTCTTCTGGAGATTCAGAACGTGTAATATTGCCGGATTCATCGGTTTCGGCCACCGGTTCCGTTTCGAGAAAAGGTGTAAACACATCATCTGGTTCTTCCTTCTTTATTTCCTCTTTTGGATTTAAATTTGTAATCGTTTTTTGTAATGTCTTTGAGGATTGCACAATTTCTTCAAGTGGTTTAGATATCGGTTTGAATAGTTTATTAATAGACTCATCTTGCTCTGATTTACCTAATTTCAACGCCAAGTATTTTTTGCGAATCGATCTGGCAAGTTCGGACACTTTTTTCTTGCGCAATGCAGTAGCAACCTTATCGTCAGACATATTGGTATGGACTAAAGACGCAGCTTACAATTTTATATATTTATCGAATCCTTTGCGATACCTACCACCATTGAGGGTAAAATCCTTCATAATTACCAAAGTACCATAGCGGTCACACCAACACTTTGAACACACATTTTTGAATGTGTCAAACGTCATGTCTGGAGATACGTGTTCGTCAAATATATGTTTCAAGTTCACCTCATCCTGCTTGAATAACACAATAACATTACAATTGTCGCGAATAAGCTGTTTCGGTATTTTCGAGTATGTTTGACAAAGATAAGCGGCATCGATATCTTTATGTCTACACATGGAGTAGTATTCACGAATTTTCTGCTGACCGTCACAGGCTACGTCATCGAATAAAAAAATGGAATTTGGCCGAGCTTTCTCTGGACTAATTATTTCCTCGTTGTCTTTAAATGGAAAATAGCCAACGCCCTTGACTTGCGCTATAACTTCTTGTAGCAATTGATACTTTGGTTGAAATAACGATTTTGAATAGACATAAACATTTTTGAATTTCGCGCCATTTGGATTGAACAGGAGCGCCAGCACGGCATTCGTCTTACCACACCCACTGGGACCGCATATAATGGCACGGAAAGAATTTGGCAACAATTTACCATGTTTGCCGATCGATGGCGTTGAGGTGAAATCCAGATTTTCAATGGGTATAGTCTGCTCTTGTTGAATTATTTTCATTGTGTGTGTCGTTTTTCGTAGTACTACTCTTTAAATATAGGTGTCACCACTTACGCGTATCAGTATTAATGTTGGTGTTTGAAGGAGAAGGTCTCTTAAATTCTCTCATCAATAAACTACCTATTGAACTTCACTTACCTAGCTATCAGTACTGTGGACGTAAGTACTACCCCCTCCACCCCTTTATGTAGAAAAATTGATTGTTTTTTCTTTCAGCTGGTACAAAATTGGAAAAACGTCTTGATCGTGGAGATCCGGGCATTAACCCCTTGGACGCAGCTTGTAAACAACACGATATTTCTTACTGGAAGAATAAGTCTCTCGAGGAACGACACAAAGCCGATCGGATACTTGAAGATAAAGCTTGGGCTCGCGTTAAATCAAAAGACGCTTCACTGGGAGAGAAAACTGCTGCATTACTTGTAACAGGCGGAATGAAGGTGAAAAGAAAGCTGGGAATGGGTTGTCGTCGCAAACGTCGTTCCTTGCATCGAGATGTCATTCTAAAAGTGGGAAAGTCCATGAAAAAAGGGGCATCTTTGAGAGACACTGCAACGTTTGCCTTACGAGCAGCCAAAGCACTTATTAAAGAATTTGGTGGGAAAAAAGAAGTCGAGGTTCCTCGAGTAATACCTGTAGCGAAATCCGGAGGTTTCCTACCACTTATCCCTTTGTTTGCCGGTCTTTCGGCACTTGGAGCTTTGTCAGGTGGTGCTGCTGGGATTGCTAAAACTGTCATTGACGCAAAGCATGCGCAAAAGAAATTGGAAGAAGATGTACGTCATAATAAGGCTATGGAACGTGTAGGATCTGGCCTGTATCTGAAAAAGTACCCAAAAGGCGGTTTTGGATTGTATTTGAAAAAAAACTAATAAAGCTACCCAATCACGCACTATCCGACTTTGACATAACACATTACGCAAAATTACTTAAAATACCGCATTTTCGAGGAGTTTTCATGCGAGACACTCTCCCCAAAGCCGGCCCCCGGAAACAAGAATGCGCAGTGGTTAATTTGGACACCTCTGAGAATAGCGGAAGTCATTGGGTAGCTTACAGAAAGATAAACAACAATGTAGAGTATTTCGATTCATTTGGTAACTTGAAGCCACCGAAAGAAGTTGTTAAATATTTGGGAAAGAGTGCGCGAATTTTCTACAACAATACCCAATATCAAAACTACGATCAAATCAATTGCGGTCATTTGTGTTTGCAATTTCTACAATGACGGAACTATTACTTCAACATATCTACCATGGAAAAACATTGAGTAGTTTCACTGCCGAAGAACTGAAGCACTTTCCCATTGAACATCTAATAGAGTGTGTAAGACCTTCGGAATTGCTGGAAATGTGGCATAAACTTCCCAATGAATATCGAGCAAATTTTCAACTACAAATACGATTGCCTTGTTTCATCCATTACAACCGACCTGATTGGACGACGCATTGTGACGGCCCTCCGAGTTCGCAAGCTTCTTGTTTCCTTTGTAAACAAACATTGAAAAAATAAAAAATGTTATTTAAATTCAAACATTATTCGTATTTCATTAGTCATCATGTCGCAGTTGCTGAGAGTTAACAGCACCAATCACGTGTTTACCTTTCAACCTCCTACGCCTATTGAGCTCGATCAGAAGAAGGAATACGAAATAGCTCTACGATCTTTTCATTCTTATCACAGTATACCGAACATTGAAAATTGTAAGTTTTACTACTACGATACCAAGGGCAAGCTTCAAAGTTTTGATTTTCCCACAGGATGTTACGAAATTGCCGATCTTGAAGCGTTTATCCGAGATAAATTGGGTGCTGGCAATTCAACTAGACCAGAGGACATATTTTCACTAAAACCCAATCACAATACGTTGAAATGTGAAATTTCCAGTAAATACAAAATTTCCTTCAAGGAGACCAATAGTCTTGGAAGAATGTTGGGATTTTCACCGAAAATACTCGACTCTAACAAATTGCACTCTTCAGATCTCCCAGTCAAAATTATTAAAGTATCTAGCATACGCTTCGATTGTAACATTACCACTGGAGCCTTCGATGCAAACAGACCTGCTCATACTATTTACGAATTCGTCGTACAAGTAGATCCGGGATATTCAATAGACGAAATTCCTCATAATTTGCTCTACTTACCCGTTATACCACAACGTGAAATAACCAACATCACTGTCATAGCCTTAGACCAGGACGGTCAGCCTGTAAACTTTCGTGGAGAACTAAGTACGTTGGTGTTGGAGCTTAGAGCGCGATGGGGCTAATAATCAATAATAAAAGACAATCTGCACCACTTTCAACTTCATTAGCTGAGCAGTCGCCAAAGCTGAAACAGCTCACGTTCGCAAACAAATTGGTCCTGCAATCGCTGGGTTTTAAATTGAAAAATGACAACAATGTATGGAAAACGTCAACGTCAAAACGACAACATACCTCCAATGTTTGATATCTACCGTAAACCGATGTTTGATGATTCAATTCGAAAGGCTGAATACAGAACCTATGCTCCATTTATAAAGTCATTCAATTGCAGTGACATTGTGGAGTTTAGCATTAATCAGGTTGATTCGTTCTTTGCAATGAGCGAAACTTTGTTGTGCATTAAAGGTTCGCTTGAAATACACGGAGCTGGTGACGTGAAATTAGCAAATAATGTTGGAGCCTTTCTATTCGATTCATGTACGTACAGTGAAAGTGCCAGGGAAATGGAAACAGTTCGAGATCCTGGAATAGTGAGTGCCGTACGTGCCATGACCTGTTATAACCAAGAAGATTCCAATCATATGGCTATAGCCGGCTGGAATTACCCGAAAGATCCTATTCTGAATGTTAGCGACAAGTCCTTCAACCTTCAAATACCTCTCAAACATATTTTCAACATTTTCAACGATTATTCCATGATTACATGTGGACGTCAAACAATACGACTAGTTCGGGCACGAAATGATAATGATTGCTTATATATTACTGAAAAGAATGTCTCTGGAACGCTCTCCACTACAACAGCTAAAATTAACATTACAAGCGTTGAGCTAAAAGTTAAACATATCTTTCCTAATGACGATATAAAATTAAATCTCATGAAATCCATTCAAAAAGATCAACCTATAGTTATTCCATTTAGGAAGTGGGAGTTACACGAATTACCCTCAATTACTAAAGGAGCAAGACGTGAAGTTTGGGCCGTCAAGACATCCACTTCAGTTGAAAGACCTCGTTTTGTTATTGTTTTCTTTCAAACCGACAAACGTAACTTGAGTACAGCTGACCCGACTTTATTTGACAATGCCGACGTACAAAGTATAAGACTGTCACTTAATGGTGACTATTGGCCCAATGAAAGAATGCAATTGGATTTCGCTAAAACTGACTACAATGAAGCCTATTTTAACTACACTGAATTCTATCCCAACTACGCAAACTCCACACAGAAGCGCCCCCTGCTGGATTATTCTTCTTTCAAGAAACGGGCATTGTTTGTTATCGATTGTTCGAAACAGGAGGAAAGCATGAAGGCGTCCACAGTCGATGTGAAACTTGACATTGAAGCAAACATAGGCTTTCCCGAAAATACCAAAGTCTATTGCATCATAATTCACGATTGCGTGATGGAATACTTCCCCCTCACCGAAATTGTTAAAAGCTTGAACTAGTTGCTGATCGGAGTTAGTGTTCGAGCAGACGTCAACATGAGAGTAGCATTCGTAGACATTCAAGGCTTTGTCGTAGACGGTCTTTTCGTTGCCAAAGAGCTCACCATAGAAATTGGCTTCAAAAGTTCGCATTACATATTTTTACCACCGCAACCGTTTTCCACATTGAGCAACGAGGACAAAAAGACCACATCATACTTGGAAAGAAATGTGCACGGCATTCGATACTCTTCAGGAGATGTAGAATATTCTAAAGTAAATGAAATATTAGAAAGCAAGTTATTGTGTGCTGCAGACTACATTTACGTTCGAGGACAACAAAAAGCCGAGTTTCTGCAAAAGAAATGTCACATTTTCGGTATTTTTCCACATATTATTGACGTTTGCAAATTTGATGGTACGCCGTGTGAAACAGGAAACTTTGACCACGATCCAAACCCCTGCCACGCCACTGGAGTATATTCGTGTACCGAAAGAAATGTACAACGCCTCCGCCACTGGTTCTCCAATACTGTTTTACCATTATAATTATTTTCTAAATAAATAAATATCTCGAGAGAAAAATTAGTTTTTTTTTTTAATCTTTAAAACATCCCGTGAGGAGACTCAAACGTCACGTTGCATAGGAGAGAGGTGTCACGTGACGTGTGTCATTCGACGTGTCACGTGACGTGTGTCATTTGACGTGACGTTTGTTCCATCCAAATCGGACCAATAGTAACGAAGTTAGGTGTTAGTGCCTTTATGGTAGCATTATTGCGCATGCTTATACTCTCCATATATAAATTACATCACTTTTCATACATAATGCCGTT
>CAJUYH010011397.1:0-11088 GCA_910591685.1 Galerucella tenella
GAAAGTTCCTCAAAAATATCTTGGATATCGTTTGTTAACATTGCAAAATTCAAAGGAAACAAAGTAAAAGCAATCAAAATATTCACAATATAATTAATTGAGGTTATAAATGCCAAATTGTTGACAGAACCGACAGAACAGAGCAATTATCAAATCATGAAAACCTGGGTTTTCCATAAAGTTATCTTTAATCGATACCTCTTCCACCCTCAGGACCCTTTTTCTGAAAAACTGGTCATAGTAAGATTATGAAATCTTTTCAGCTCATTTACTATTTTAAGCTTATTACAAAACAAAATAAATCAAACATTTTGACGGATCTAATTATAAAATACAGGGTGATTCAGAAAAAGTGTATTTTCTCTAATTTTTGTCGGTTTAATAACAAGATGTATGTGCAAATCACCCTGTATTTTAAGAAAAGTACTAATGTCAAGGTAACCAATATGTTTCAAACATCAAAAACTAATTTTAAAATACATGGTGTAACTTATTTATTTCATAAAGAAAAAAACTAAGAACATTGAAATGAAGTAAATTTTTATTTCTTACCTTGTTTTCATTCAATATAAGAATTTCTTAGAATTCCAAAAAATCGTCCTCTTATAATTGAGTCCAACCCTGGATATTTTGACATTTTGAACTATTTACGTGTAAGTTTACGATAAACTAGAACATATTATTGGTACTATCAATTAAAAATGCATATTCATTTGTTAATAATAAAATTACGAGGTCACGAAAAACACGGATTTTTCAACTTTAATACCCTGTATATCGGAAACTAGTCATAGGATTGAACTGGTCCCAAGGACACTTTTGGTCAAGAAGTCGAGTACAACATCATATCCAAAATTTATAACATTTGACGGAACGCCACTTTGTCATAAGAAAAGCGCGGGGTCCTTTATTTCAATACGATCGCGCAAAAAATGTTATAAGCATCTCGAACGTTAAGGGTAATACCGGTCTCCAGCAAAATTGGACCAAACATTGCTCTCGACCGATAAACAACCCATACCGTTCTTAATACTTAATATACTATTTACACCGGTGTAACGTTTATTTACAATAAACTTTGTTAGATGTTTGACTTTGAAGTGTAATTCAATATCCGTCGGGGTCTATAGCCCGGGAAGTAGTTCTTGCTTCTCAGTAGAACGGTCACTATCTTTGAAACATATTTTTTAAAACGTATAAATGGTTGGAATAATGATTATTCAGCGATATCTATTTATAACGCGCTTTATTAAATACAACAATATTACAAGAAACTGTAAAAATACTTTATAAAGTTTGTTAATAATCCAGTAACACATTAACACACAATTAATTGGTTACTTGAATTTACTTATACTAATAATTGAATTCATAATACATAGGCTGATTTATATTCAGAATGACTGATCAAAATCAATATCCAAATTATTTTGCTTGCCATTTAAGTATTTTCTACAAATAGTAGAAAATTGGAGAGCTTTTCATAAAACTATTTTTTTAAATGTTTACTTCACCTATCAAAATACTTACAATTTAGAGTTTTCATTTGTTATTATTAGAGTGGAATTAATTATAAATTTTCAGTTCCATTTAAAATAAAAACTTGACTTTTAGTTTTGTTTTGTTTGTTCTATATTACTTTGAATTAAGTCTCCTCGCTAATATTTGCATTTATTCGTCATTTAAAATTCATTTTTGCACCAGTTTATGAATTTAAGGAAAATTTTAACTTTCCAGTCTATTAATAAACATTCTCTAAGCTCTACATTTCTCTAGGGATATTTTAATAAAGTGCATATATGTGATAATGTAACGCTGCAGAGAATATCCTGTTCTCAGTAATGTACAAGTTTGAGTTGAATGAATCCATTATATATTTGTTTGCAAAAGTTAGCGCAAAACAGAATTTGGCAATATATAGTCTGGAACTTTTATTTGTCGTTAAATATTGTAGATCAGTATATAGTTCCGAAAATAAACATGCCTCTAAAAAATTTTATTTTCAATAGACTAAAATAGATAACTTTTTATGATAAATATCCTAGTGACATAACTTTAAACAGGGTATCTCGTAATCGTAAATATGTACCGTAAATTGAAGGCATGATAGATCGTTAAGAAATATTTAAAATACCCAAATTTAACTTTTCTCTAACCTTCTTAGTTTGTGAGATACAGGTTGTAAAAGGTGAAGAAGAAATACACATTTTATTTCATATCTTCTCCGGGGATGGAGAAACTTTTTTGTAGGTTATTGTCTCTTCAAAACACATAAACAGTATTAACTATATCATATTCTAATAAGCCGGTGGCGTGGTATGAGGTGTTCGTAAACTTTTATTGTACAATATTGTTGAATCACTTTGTATTTAGACCTTAAGACTTTTGTATGCAATTCTTTATTAAATTTCCTACATAAATGGTAGGTACTCTTTGTTGAACTCAATAGAACGCTCTGTTACAATCACTCTTTGATCGAACTTTTAAATCGTCGGAATACAATAGACCACAAACTCATGGGTGCCGGTTAAAAACTTTTATTGTTTTCATCCTTTTGTAAACAAAAAAACCCTAACTGATTTTAATTAAACACATTAATCTGATTTTAATATAAGTATTTAATAACAAAATCTAACTAATAACAAATTAACAAATTATGTATCATTTTCATATTATAAAATCCAAAAACAACGAAAGAACAATAACTGTGACTTTACTCCTATAGACTATAACACACATATCTACATAATACTCAGGCCTGTCATTCACTCTTAATTGAAATGACCACAACTAAGCGAATTATTTTTTCTACGACCGTGCGTTTTAACTCACTTTCCCGCACGCATTTTAGTTTCGAAAGTGTCACTTTCCCGCACTAGTGCGGGAAAGTAAAATTGTGCAAATTTTGACCTTATTAGATAGTTTTTTACTTCGGAAGTTACAACTATTGTTACAACAGGTAAATAAATATTTACGAAATAGTCCATCAAATAAAATCTACATCTTTTCTAGCTTTTTGTTGCATTTTAAATTTTTTGAAAATATAAAATAATGAAGATATTTTGATATAGCCCTGTCCATTCTTTGGAGTACTGTCACAAAACAAGTATCAAACCACCCAGGTTTGATATAAGAAAAATATATCAAATAAAATTATTTCATCTACAAATGACTTAAAACCGTTACCGTCACCTTCATCGTCATCTTTATGTGACCTGCAACCGATGCCATCCTCATCAACGTCATCTACTTACCAGTTAACACCAAATAACTCCACTGAATGCAACAAAAATTTTGTTTTTAATATTAATATTTATAATAATTAATCGTTTTTGGTTAAAGTTTTGTATATGTATGTTGAAATGAAATAACTTTTGAAAAATGGCCTGGTTTACTTTTTTGTATCTACGGTCGTAGAAAAAATAATGTTCCTAACTCATGCGTAAAGTGTCTTTCCTGCCCTTGACCGCTTGCCCGAACTCCGCTCCGCGTCATTCGTGTCAACTGCAGTCGCGTGCAGGAAAGTATCACTTTCCGCACTTGTTAGGAAAATAACTATTTCTTACAATACCAAAATAATCAATCAAATTAAAAATTAGCAAAAACTATGAAATTATGTAAAGTAGACACCTTTCAATAATTTGTCTGTTTAATAAATTTGTTTGTGTTGACGAAGAGTAACAAAAATTATAAAACCACTTATATTGACATTGTTAGCAGATCTGTAACAATCTTAAAATCCAATAAACTTTCATCCAATACGGTGCGGTGTGCCGGTTGACAAAATAAATATTATGTATGAGTTATTTACTCAATTTGAAGGTTCCTTGTAAATTCAGGTACTTTCATAAGTAACTTTTTCTACTACTGTTTTATAATATACTTATTAAAAGACTAAAATCTGTATCATAATGATATTCATTATGATAAAAATTTTCATTATGATACAGATTTTTAAGCCAATAGGAATGCGACATTCGCACAATATTTAATATAGCCATGGATACCTGGTCTGAAATTAATTATATTAGGTCTGTTCCCTGCCATAAAAGTGTAGCACTGAGCTACACGATTTTATTTATTTTAATTATGTTTTAATGCTTCTTGCAGTATACAAATGCAATACACATAGATAGTCCCAAATTTAGCAATTTTACACGCATTTTTTCACAGATAGACCTGAATTTTTCAAAATAATATAGCTCAGTGCTACGACAACTAGCTAAAGGATGAAGTTGTACTATATAGTTACACTTTAAACTGGAGAATTATATAGTTTTCACAATGTTAGAACTACTCGTTAATGTTGGAGCTACTCGTTCTCCAACACTCTCCATTTTCAAGATTTTTTACTTTTTTTAAGTTGTTTTTCTTAAATAAATTTATAGTACCTACTTGAAGATCACTTACAAATAATTTAAACACAAACGTTTCTTATGGGTTTGTGATTTATAATTATTCAAGGAAGATATATATAGAGCTATATAAAGCGTTGAGAAAATATTTACGACTACTACAAATTTATTGTTTGAAAACATTACAACATAAAAAAGTGTCTTACTGCAATAAAAAGTTGAAACTATTGAAATTGGGAAGGTTAGAGAAAAGTTGCATTTGGGTATTTTGAAGATTTCGTAACGATCTATCATGCCTATAATTTACGGGACACCCTGTATAAGTTTTTACTGAATTTTTCAAAATAATTCCCTTGTTTTCGCTCAGGTATCTTCTTATTATTTGTATATCATGGGCGTACGATGAAATTGTTTCAAGGGGTACATTTATTTATAATAATTTATGTATCATATGCCTACGATGGATTTTTAAGTAGGTATTAATTTTTTAGCAAAAATGAGATAAAGAAATAGTTATTTATGTAACTAGTGTGTAAAGTAGCCTTTTTTTTGACGAATGTGAATATTGTCGCATGAGCCGCAGGCGAATGCGACAATCACATGAGTCGAAAAAAAGGTCTTTACACACGAATTGCATACAATATTTTTTCTACTAGCGAATATTTAATTGAAATACAAAAATTTAATAGTAATTTTCTTTACGCACTAGTGCGTAAAGAAACATACTTTACGCACTAGTGCGTAAAGTAAGTTAAATTTTTCTTTAGAAGAGTCTTTTTATAATAATCTAAAATAACATCATAGTTTTCTAAAAATATTCAATTCCTAAATATAAAATACAATTGCTTACTCTAGGTATAGTCGGAAGATCTCAATTTAAATTTTAAATGTCAGATTCAATTCACAAAGAAATGTCAGTCACTCACCGCCAACTTATACCTATTTACCGTATTATTTCCAGTACTCAATAATCATTTAACAATAATTATTAGGTTACTTTACCGAATTCTATAGGTTTCTATCTCCAATTTATGAAAAAAACTTAGATTTAATATCCGTTTATTATACCTATATTTTTATAAGACTAGATATCTATAACCACATACATATTGGAATTTTTTCTTTACGCACTGGTGCGTAAAGTAAAACTCTTTACGCACTAGTGCGTAAAATAAAGTTTTACGCACTCGAAAATGTGTCTAAAGTACGTACTTTACACACGGTAGTAGAAAAAAATATTTATAAGGCATCAATTCATTCACAATAGGCGTACGATGACATTTTTTGGGAGCTTAATTTATTTCCGAAAATGTTCTTTCATCATAGGGAACGAAATATTTTTTATATATTTTTTAATTTGTTACAATTTCCATGGACCATAGACGTACGAGGAAATTTTTGAAAGGGGTTCATTTATCTGTGTTTTCATTTCTGTTGACAATAATTTTCTTTTTATATAATAACTAATTATTTTACGTACCTAATGCCTCTGGTTTGTTCAGTAGACATATCAGAAATATATGCCAAAACAACAGTGAAGTACGTTGTACCACCTCCCGTTAACATTGAAGGAATATCGCTAATCATGA
This sequence comes from Galerucella tenella, assembly GCA_910591685.1. Taxonomy (NCBI): domain Eukaryota; kingdom Metazoa; phylum Arthropoda; class Insecta; order Coleoptera; family Chrysomelidae; genus Galerucella; species Galerucella tenella. Next base: position 5,945 of record CAJUYH010011397.1, read on the forward strand.
AGTACCAAGGGGATGTATCAAAACAACTGTTAATAGACAACAATATCATACCAACCGCCATTCCTGTAAAATTTAGTAATACTTGATAAGTATATTGAAATTATATATTTGAAACAAAGTTTTTTTTTAACTTCCGGACTTTATTTCTCGAAAACTGTAATAAAAACCGACAACTTCGGTGAGTACAGTTTGCCGCAATTGAGATATTTTATACAGTGTGATCCATTTTGTTTGGAAGCACCCCATTCTACGTGAAATATTACTGAAAATTCCAAATTCATGCTGTAATAACTTTATTATTTTTTCTCTTATTTTTTGGGAATCAAACCACAATAATTTCATTACTATAGTTAATCTTGACAACGGTAGCTGGAACGCTACCGAAACGTCGAAATAAGAAACATTATTGTGGCTTGATTCCCAAAAAATAAGAGAAAAAATAATAAATAATGCCACAAGGAACTTACTTAATAAAAATTTTTTCATAAAATTTTGGTAGTTTACTTTTGTGATGATTCTGAATCCAGTGGTATAGCCATATTTGAGAAAAAAAAATGCCTGATGTACTTTTGTCGTTTTTGACAAAGAAAAATTAACATAGAGGGCCTTGAAAATAGTAATTAAGCTATGAAAATGTGTGCCAAAATACTGTTTTTAATACCGAATCTAACAAAAAAAATTCAAACAAAATCGGTTGAAAAATGCGGATTTTACGGTGGTGCTTCCAAACAAAATGGGTCACACTGTATGTGGATATTAGAAAGATTGAGTATCCAGCCGTATGCCTGCAACTATTGCGGAATTAAAAAATAACATATACGGCAAGTAATGGAAAATATCCTCCTGAAATGTCGGCAGTAGCGTTTGACAATTTAATGGTTCAATTCCACAAATGTATTGTCCAAGAAGGCAGTCACATGGAACATTTGATTTATAGTGTCCTAAAACAAGTTCTCTAGTTTTTATTACTCGTTACTTTAAGTTACTAGCTACTAAAATTGTGACAATTGCGAATCATTGCAGTATATCTAGCTTCGCTCTCCGTGTTTCGATTTTAAACATTAATGTACCATTACAAAATAAAAAGATATGCCTTTTAGTTTGGGATATCGCTTTAGATACAGGGAGACACAATTAAGAAATAACATCTATAGTTTATTTACGATAAAAAGACGATGACGCTGCAAAACAAAATATTGTGATATTGCCAAGCAGTAGTTTTTTCTTCACTTAAACATTAAAAACATTCAATCATTTACAGTTGTCAGAACCAAACATAAGCCCCGGAAAATATGCGAACTAAAATAAGGTCATCGCAAGCAGCCAATCAAGAGCCAATGTTAACGATTGTCCATTAGTAATTGTTAGATATAATCGAAATAATATGACCGAGTGATTTCATCAACATACATCATTTTATTCATTCTTTATCAGTGTTGTCAATGTGAGGATGATTATCCGATTTTTAGACAATTTCACTAATTTGGATCCAATAGTTTTTCGAATATTTTGTAGAAGGGATATTTAAAATGGCTATTGTTTTTGGGGATTTTCCATATTGACTGGGGTCGAAGACTTTATTTAGATAACCAATGTGTCCGTTTGGTAATTTTGACAAATTCTGATAATTTGAATAGTAAGTTCGGGTAATTTTCATTTTTGCATCGGCAACACTGGACTATAACCAGTTCATATTTTGTTGCTTTCCATAGAAACTTGACCCTTCTTTTTCATGACATTAATACAGTCATGTAATTTGAAAATATAGACATTTAGGGTAAACTGTAGTTTTAGTTTTGGTCCAATATAAATTTTTTTATTAATATTTAGAGTTACATTTTTAGCAAGTTTGACTTTGTTTACATATCTCTTAACAGTTGACATTTATGGTATCGATATTTGGTTATCGATTCAAAATATTGAATTGTTACTACAAAAATACCACTACAGCGACATGAACACGCCCACCAGGGCTCACGTTTGCTTCTGCCAACTGTACATTTAAATATTTAACAATAATAATAATGAATACAAATAGCGAATACTATTACTTAAGTCTCTTACAGCAGTAAGCGGGAGAAGCGGGCCCCATTTCGGCATTCTAGTTCAAAGATGTTACCATCCCTTGACATTTACTGTTCAGCTGCTTCGGCATTTTATTAACTACACACTGCAGATTTGCCTAAATAATTAGTTATGAAAATTACTGTTTTTTTAATCTTGAAGAAACAATGAATAAAACACCAAAAAAACGATGATCGAATGTCAATAAACGTCAAAACAAACTGGGGAATTTTACCAGGTGATCTGACAACGTCTTGAAGTTTTGCCTACCCGTAAGCTGTAAATTGCCCTGGCTGTTGAGGATAAATTGTATTCACGGTTGGTAAATTAATATTTATTCTGATAAGCAGGAAAGTAACTAAAAATGACATCATCGTCTTTTTATCGTAAAAATCCTATATTTGTATGTATTCTATTTACATTATTAGGGAGTGTTCGAAAACGTAGGTACATATTCTGAGCCGGTTAACATAAACTTAACAACACGACAATTGAAAATATAAAATACATAAGATTATAAATAATACTATTATATAAAATATTACCTGCTTGGCTCAAGATGATAAACGGTTTTCTTCCGAACTTATCGGACCAAGGCCCAACTAACATACACAGCAATAAATTGAATGATTGTTCAGTTATCGTACGCACCATCATGACGATATTAGCATAAGGTTGGACCTCCTTTTCCAAGTTTTTCGTTATAGTTTCATTATCGGTGTTTCCCAGATAGCTACATTCTGTTTTGTCGTGGTCCAAAAGAACATAACATGTACGAAATATAAGGAGATTTAATAAAACCGCTTCTAAAAAAAATTTACTTCAGAATCTGACAAACTTTCTTCTTTTTCGTGTCTTAACATTTATTTAAGAAAGAGAATATCATCTTTACTTATCATTGTTGTGTTCTTTTTACGGAATTTTCTCGAGCAAATCAGTTGGTCTATTCTTATAAATGCTTTTGCTTATTCTTTTTAAGCGCTTGCTTTGAACAGAGCTGAACTATCGCTTCCTCCCTTTGCCTCTAACTGTATTACCTCTAGAGAGGGCTCGGCTTTGATTAGACTCCGTTTCCCATGAGAAGAACCAACTGAAGTTGCAGCTGTATGCGCGAACTTGTTGTCAAAACCAGCGACATATTGTACAATTGACATTCTCCATCAGTTGCGTAAAGTTTTCACATTTTGTAGAATATTCGACGGTAAATAATTGCTACCAACACAACGACAAATGTCAATAATAAATTGGCTGTCGGCATTAAACATCGTTTGTTACGCCAATGGCATGAAACGTTCGTTACAGTTGGCACACTTCACGCAGCTTCCTCTTATGTGAAACGGAGTCTACTTGCTCCGCTCAGTTGATCATATCCTCAAATCATAGCGAAAACAATTTGAATTTGAATTTATTTTTGAAGTGCCTTCAAAATGTGTGAGGACTAATAATTTCATTAAAATCACGATAAAGGATAATGACACAAACTAATCTTTTAATACCGGACTTGGTGAAAAAAAACAAAAAAGAGCAGAAACAGTGAACATAGAGATATCCTCCAAATTTATTCCTACTTGCATATTTTGATTATAAACTTAATAATAAACAATACGGTAACGTAAAATGTTATGATGTACTTTCCTCCACTTATTATTTTTACGCGTTCTTCTTAGGACTTCCTTTTCATTTTGGTCACCCGTTCAGGTTGAAAAGTATCTTTTTCTACTACCGTGTGTAAAGTACGTACTTTAGACACATTTTCGAGTGCGTAAAACTTTATTTTACGCACTAGTGCGTAAAGAGTTTTACTTTACGCACTAGTGCGTAAAGAAAAAATTCCAATATGTATGTAGTTATAGATATCTAGTCTTATAAAAGTATAGGTATAATAAACAGATATTAAATCTAAGTTTTTTTCATAAATTGGAGATAGAAACCAATAGAATTCGGTAAAGTAACCTAATAATTATTGTTAAATAATTATTGAGTACTGGAAATAATACGGTAAATAGGTATAAGTTGGCGGTGAGTGACTGACATTTCTTTGTGAATTGAATCTAACATTTAAAATTTAAATTGAGATCTTCCGACTATACCTAGAGTAAGCAATTGTATTTTATATTTAGGAATTGAATATTTTTATAAAACTATGATGTTATTTTAGATTATTATAAAAAGACCCTTCTAAAGAAAAATTTAACTTACTTTACGCACTAGTGCGTAAAGTATGTTTCTTTACGCACTAGTGCGTAAAGGAAATTACTATTAAACTTTTGTATTTCAATTAAATATTCGCTAGTAGAAAAAATATTGTATGCAATTCGTGTGTAAAGACCTTTTTTTCGACTCATGTGATTGTCGCATTCGCCTTCGGCTCATGCGACAATTTTCACATTCGTCAAAAAAAAGGCTACTTTACACACTAGTTACATAAATAACTATTTTCTACGACAACCTCGATAAATGTTCATTTTATAACCGTAACTTCAATCATAAACAAGCACATTTTGTACAGAATTTCACTTTTGCATCGGCTGCTAGGCAAGTTGCTAAGCAACAAATGCGAAATGGAATATTTCGTGTTAGATTTAGGTTCACTCTAAAATCACAACGACTACGGCTTGTCAAATTATGACGTCCAGCGACAAATTGATGAAATGTCTGTCAAAGTTTTAGTAGGTAACGAGTAATTTCGTAGTTATAGATAAACGTGAACGATATGTTGTCATAGAAAAAGTATAGTATGCAATTCGCAACCAAATGGCCATTTTGTGCTCATTGCATAATATACTATTACAGAGCTGAACAGAATGACGTAAAAAGAACACAACATATATTTCGTAAATTATTTTTCAATAAGACATATTTTCAAGTTAATTGGTTAATACATAAATATTTACTCACCGACCAATTGGAAGCTGATAAAAGATAAAACCAGTGGTACTTCTACAGTCAATTTTATTCTCCAAACCATTTTAAATTCGTACAAACTAAAAATAAATAGTTTTAAAAGGTTTTTTAAACGTTGCATTAGTATAGTGTTGTATTCTCGTGAGCTGGGCAAGTCAAACAAGATTGTCAGAAGA
>CAJUYH010011398.1:813-11088 GCA_910591685.1 Galerucella tenella
TCCGATAGATGGCGCTGATAATTGAAAAAATTTAGCGCCATCTATCGAAAAACCCGTCAACTAGAGATAAGAATTAGCGCCATCTATCGGCAAACCCTTGAACTAAAAATTAAAATTGACCGTTTTTTGAAATTAGTTCAAGGGTTTGCCGATAGATGGCGCTAATTTTTATCACTAGTTCACGGGTTTTCCGATAGATGGCGCTGATAATGGAAAAAATTTAGCGCTATCTATCGAAAAACCCGTGAACTAGAGATAAGAATTAGCGCCATCTATCGGCAAACCCTCGAACTAAAAAATAAAATGGAGAATTTTTTGAAATCAGTTCAACGGAATTTCGTTAGATGGCACCACTTGCATGTTAGTTCAAGGGAAATCCGCTAGATGGCGCCACATGTATGTTAGTTCAAGGCAATTCCACTAGATGGCGGCACCTAAGCCTTCTGGCTTTTTTGCCGTTGGTTGTACCATTTATAAGAAAAGACTACGAGTCCCCTTATGGCCTCAACTGTCTTTTCACCAGGTCCTTCTTGGAGGAAATCATCCCCTGTGCGCTCTAGTCCTAGAGGAGTCTATATTATCTTCCAATGGGACAGTGCGTCACATTGGAAGATATATGTGAGGCTGCTTCTTCCTGTGGAAAGGTATGGAAATAAAAGAGTTCAACCAAAAAAAATTTATTATAAACGTTATAAGCAAAGATAGAACTGTCAAGGCCAGACCCAGACGCAAACAAAACTTAGAGGAGGAAACTGCAGAGCTCATCGTAGCTTAGTGCCAGATTTGTGACTGAGGGAGTACAGCTTCCGAGAGAAAACATATTTTGTCTTTACCTTATTTGTTTATTTCACTGTAGTGACGAAGACAAAATATTTGCTCTCATGGGAAGATCTACTTCCTCGGTCAAAAATTTGGCCCGTGTACGACTGCCTGGTTTCCTGTACTAAGCGATGAGGAGCAACCAGCAAAACAAAAACATGGATTGCTCTCGTGACTACGTACAAAATTTGATCTACAGGGTGTCCCAAGATTTTTTTTTACAGGCTGTAACTCGGGAATTGACGAATAGGTTTATTTGAAAATTGGGTAATCTTTTTGGAACCTACAGTAATTCCATCCGAGGTATACAGGATGTCTGTGATGTTATCATAGAAGCAGGGACGTCATCGCAATGGAGAAGACTCAATGCATGGGGGGGGGTCAAACTTAGCTCCCCAAAGAAAAAGCTTTTTATTTAAAATTCAACAGTACACAATAAACATTGAACTGAGAATTTGGTGCACTTATCCACTTGAGTACCCTCCTTGTGATACAGTGTTGAATTTGAAATAAAAATCCCTTCTATTCGAGCTAAGTTTGACCCCACTCCCATTTATTGATGCCCGTACTTATAAACAAGACTTGAGGCTGAGCACGTAAAATGTGTCAAAAACTGATGCTCAAGGCCGTGCTCAGCCCCAAGTCTTGTTTATATGCTTATATGCTTCTGCTTCTATGATGAAATCACAGACATCCTGTATACCTCGGATGAAATTACTGTAGGTCCCAAAAAGATTACCCAATTTTCAAATGGGCCTATTCGTTAATTCCTGAGTTACAGCCTATAAAAAAAAATCTTGGGACACCCTGTACACTCTGAGGACTATAATAGATCTGGAAATGTCGCAGTAGAATGGGACAATTAGACACCTTATCAAAACTTACCTAACCTAATTTCGAACTGTTAGAGAATACAGGGTGGTCCGTAAGTAATGGACCAAAGTGAAATGGAAGATTAGTTGCCTGAAAAATATTACAATCTAACGCAACTTGTTATAATAAAATATCGATTATATGAAAGATACATGGTGGCAAAGATGAAATGTCAAAAATGTTTTATCTCAGTAAATTGGAAGATTTTTTATACAGGGTGGGGCACTATGAACGAACTATTCTCTGGCGTCTTAACGGCAAATAAAATTAGAAAAAATAAAACGTGAAATGAAGTAGATTACTTAGGACTATAGTTTAAAAATATTTTGGAATATACAGGGTGCTCCCAAAAAGCGTGCCGTATCAAAGTTAGGTTCCATTAAATGGAACACCCTGTATTTTATCACATTTTTGAATTGTACTATTAAAAATAATGTGATTTCATTAACATTTCCCTATAACTATCTAGTTCAGTTTCCAGGATAAATCGATTTTACATAATTTGTAGACCCTCCGAAAAAATACCATAACTTCAAAATAAAAACGAATAACCACATTTGCTTTACACCATCTCACTAGAAGCTTTTAACATTCCGTTTCCAATTTTCACTGGTATGCTATCATATACAGGGTGTTTTTAATATGACAGTATAACACTAACCATTTAATACATAAATTTATGGCTTAATTTAAATGGATCACCCTATATCTGTTGGGTCTGTTAAACGAGGGAATTTATTACCTTTCAGTTGGTATTAGGATTGCCTATATCTAACTCTGATAGTTCTCGAGAAATTTTAAATTTGTTTTTTAATATTCAATTAATTGCTGACATCTAGTTACCTATGACATGATACTTCTATGGAAAGTTTTAAAAAATTTAAAATTTGTTATTTTGACAAGTAAGTGCTTTGTTGTATGATTTATTATTGATAAATTAATGGTCTCTTAAATCTGAATTTTATTGAGGGTAAGTACACTATTTTTGGGCATACAGATACAATAAGCTTTAAAATTATAAAAAAAATAACTAGGTACCAAAAATTCAAAGAAGGTGTTCAAAGTGACGCCCATCTTGTTGGATACAAATTTGAACCCTCTTTTAAAAATATTTATTGTTCACTTTCTTTAACATTTCTGGTGTTACTGTTTGAAACGCTCTCCTTATCCTATCCTTCATGTTCTCAGGAGTGGTTGGCTCTGTATTGTAGATAATACTTTTTATGTAACCCCGAAGAAAATAGTCTAATGGCGTCAAGCATGGGAACCTTGGCCCCCTCGCCCAATCCATTTTTGTGGAAAAATATTGTTCAGGTAACGCCGGACAATTATACTGTAATCAACAGACGCACTGTAGACGTCCTGTAGATAGTGGAACTTCATCTAAAAGTTCGGGTAGTTTGTTACGTGAAAATTTACGAAATTTTCTTCCAGTTAGCGTTAAGTTTTTTTACTAATCTTATTGCAAAGTTAATGATTGAGTACACTTAATGAAATTCTGATTTAAGAGACCTTTAATTTATCAATAATAAATCATACAACAAAGCACTTAATGTCAAAATAACAAATTTTGAATTTTTAAAAACTTTCCATCGGAGTATCATGTCATAGGTAACTAGATGTCAGCAAGTAATTGAATATTAAAAAACAAATTTAAAATTTCTCGAGAACTATCAGAGTTAGATATAGGCAATCCTAATACCAACTGAAAGGTAATAAATTCCCTCGTTTAACAGACCCAACAGATATAGGGTGATCCATTTAAATTAAGCCATAAATTTATGTATTAAATGGTTAGTGTTATACTGTCATATTAAAAACACCCTGTATATGATAGCATACCAGTAAATATTGGAAACGGAATGTTAAAAGCTTCTAGTTAGATGGTGTACAGCAAATGTAGTTATTCGTTTTTATTTTGAAGTTATTGTATTTTTTCGGAGGGTCTACAAATTATGTAAAATCGAATTATCCTGGAAACTGAACTAGATAGGTATAGGGAAATGTTAATGCACTTACATTATTTTCAATAGTTCAATTCAAAAATGTGATAAAATACAGGGTGTTCCATTCAAAGGAGGGAACCTAACTTTGATACGGCACGCTTTTTTGGAGCACCCTGTATATTCCAAAATATTTTTAAACTATAGTCCTAAGTAATCTACTTAATTCCACGTTTTATTTTTTCTAATTTTATTTTCCGTTAAGACGCCAGAGAATAGTTCGTTCATAGTGTCTCACCCTGTATACAAACGTAATAATTCCAAGATAGGGGTTTTAGGGCCTGGGAAATCATAAAATGTTATATCCATTTTGATATATTTTCTAGAGAGCACCACAAAAGCTAGGTAATTAGTATAACTGTGCGATCAACTTATTTATCATCAACGGTATCTCTCTATTTATTAAAAAATATTCAAACTGCATCATTTTTAAAACAAAAAGGTATACCTAGCGTTGGTCTCCAAAAGTTACTATGATTTTCGAGATATTCGCATTTTCAAACCCTCCTTCATAATTTTCATTCCGTTTATTAGCACAAAAATAATAAAGTTAGCAGGCGCTGATGTCAGCAAATTTATTATCAGCTATAATATAGCAAAAGCATTGATAATTTGCAATAATATTGTCATAGATTTCGAAAGCGTATTGCTTAGTAACAACCCGACTCCGAAGGCGGAGGGCTGTTACCTCAAAGCTACATACTTGAGGAAAGTTATGGCAAAATTATTGCTAATTATTAACGTTCTTGCTATACAGGGTGTTTCATAGTTAAACCACCATAGGTTAACTGCAAGTAGAGGACACTTTGGTGGTTCCAAATAGCATTGGTTAATTGGTCTAACATAATTATTAACAGAGATACAGGGGGTTTTATTCATTTAGTCCAATGCTTTTGAAAGCCATAACTTTAGAACCACCCTATATATTTTTTTGATTTTTGGTAAGGATCTATCGCATTGATAACATAATAAGATAGTGTAATAAAAATAATTATAATCCAGGTCTGGTTTATGAAAAATTTGCAAAATTCGATAATCTCCAAAACAACGCCCTGTATATCAGAATTTTTGAAATCCAATAGATTATTCGAAGAGAACAGAACACCAAAATATTTTTCGAAGTGCACATCCCGTTTTACTGCTTAACTTTTAATGTCAAAGTTATTTAAATGTATCATTGATTTTAGAACCACCCTATAGATTTCTTTCATTTTTGGTAGGTGTGAGTTACATAAGAATCAAAATCTTTTGATGATGCTTGCGAGGAAATCAGGGCAAATCCTTTAATGATAAGACGAGCAACACAAAACATCTTAAAAATAATTTAAGGTTTCAATTTCGCAACAACGGTAATTATTAATAAAAACCTGAAAAATAAACATTTTTTAATCTTTCCAACGGGGATCTATTGTGAAGCCTTTCAAGAATTGCTCCAAGAGAGGAAAAAAATCTCAAATTTATAGTTTAACAATTATCACACTTGCAATGTTCATGTTCAAGCAGGAAAAAATTATTAGTTAACAATTGAATAACTAATTGAAAAATTGTGATAAAATTTTTTTTCAGGCGGATTATTGTTCATTTATCTATCCAGTAAGCCCCTGAATTTTTTCATTCCTTAAATTTCATATTTAATATGTTAAAATAATTTTTATTAATAAAGTGTCCAAAGTAGCCGTGGCTTACGGAAGCCAGAACACCCGTTTTCGGCCGTATTTTCATCCCTCTGGGAAAATTATAAATATTGGTCCTACAGTTCCGGGAGTAAGGGTTTTTTTTAGGAAGTTTCCTCCTCTTTTCAAATCTTTTTTTTAATTTGAAAAATCTTCATTAGTTTTTGAGATATTTGCAAAAAACTAAACCCCCTTTTTTTAGTTCATTGTAACTTTTGCAATTTTTGTTTGCGGAACTTCATTTTTTTCAAAAATCATCTAGATGCCATCCCGAATCGAATGACACCTCGATCATAAAAATGATGCAGTTTTAATAATTTACAATAAATATAGGGATAGAGTTAATCGCACAGTTAATTATACCAATTACATAGCTTTTGTAGCGCCCTCTAGAAAATACATCGAAATGGATAACATATTATGATTTCCCAGGCCCTAAAACCCCTATCTTGAAATTTTTACGTTTGTATATAAAAAATCTTCCAATTTACTGAGAAAAAACATTTTTGACATTCCAACTGTGCCACCCTGTATCTTTTTCATCAACAATATTTTATTAAAAGATGTTGCGTCAAATTGTAATATTTTTATGCCAAGAATCTTCCATTTCACTTTGGTCCATTACTTACGAACCACCCTGTATATCGAATGTTGAAAAAGTTATTAACGATTATCGATAGAAAGCTTTTCTAAAATCTCGTGAGTGGAGCGGATTTCGAAACATAATAAAAAAACTTGCAGGCGATATATTTTTTATTACCCTCAAGATACACCCCTGTTGAAAGTTTAGAAAGATTCTCTTCCTGTACTTCCAAAACCAAGAAATTTACAACTAGGGATCGGAGAAGTTGAAGAAAAAAAAAATAAAACTTTTATTCATCGAGAAAAAAAAAAGGTTAAATCCATCAGCCATAAAAGCAGCCAAAAATGTTGGGTATTAAAAGTTTCGTGTCGAGAATCGAGAATTTATATAAAAAGGGAATCGAAGAAAATAGGTTAGATAAAAAAAAAGGGAAAAATCATGTAAATATAGGTAAATTGTCTCAATTCATTCTTCCAGCTTATTTGAAATGATGTGTTTTTTACAACTGCTTGAAAGAAATTTAATAGGCCGGCTCTAAATACATTTTCTTCGAAAAAAAAAAAAATAAAAAACGAAAAACGGAAAAATAGAATTTTCTCTTCAACTATCTACCTCCTACACCTTTTACATTCAACTATTTCCACAAAAAATAGTATTAAGTAACCCCGCAAACCACTGCAACCCTTTCCAACTTTCCTTATTAGGAATTCTTTTGTAAAAAAAAACATATGGCGTACATTTATGCCGCATACGTGGCCTATGTGGCGCCCTCTACAAAATACATCGAAATAGGTACAAAATTATGATTTCTCGTATCAAAAAACCCCCGACCTCAAATTTTTGTGCATTTACATCAAAAAGCCTTAAAGATGTTATAAAAAACGAAAATTAAAATTTCATGTTTAACACCCCGTATCTCTCTTAATATCAACATTTTATTAAGGCTAGTTGGTTTAGATCGAAATATTTTGAAGTGGACCACCCTGTATACATAAAATTTCTTACCTCTCCACCAAAATTCGTGCCTGCACCTTTATATATGGCTCCATTCCAGACTGGTTTTTTGATCCAGAAAATCAACCAATATACCAATATAAAATACAGGATGATCCATTGAAAAAAAGTAAAACCAATGTATTCGAGTTTGGACTCACACTGTATACGATTTCTTTGACATGGAAGCAGGTCTACTGATTAGACATCACAGATGTATAGCTGTAACAAATTAATTTCAAATTGTGCAGTAAGTATACGGGGTGTTGAAGACATTATAATTTTTAGGAACAAGGAATTGGAGCACTCTGTACAATTGCAACTATTTTTAAAATATGATTGTTTAAACTGGCGACAATCGGTAAAAATTTTATTCAAATTCTTACAAGATATTGGGACTATACAGGTTGTCCCAAGACGAGTTAAAACTATCTGTATATATGGCAAAATTCTTATAGTAAAATCATGAAAATTTCTACATTTGGGTTTTCGGATACGATCTTTTCAACTAAAATATTTTCGAAGATGGCAGACTTCCGGATCTACCGGAAGTCGACTGCAACTTTGTTATTTTAAATAGAACACCCTGTATATTAATACATTTTTGAAATTAACGTGAAATTTTAGTATAATTTTGTCCGAAAACTTTTTTCGAAAAATGCATACTTTTTGAGATTGATTTTTTTGTAAAAAATTTGACCGTTGCAGACCCTTGTAAATTATTTTTTTACGAGGATACCCTTAAAGATTTGAAAATGGTTTCTGTTCGGTTGCTTTTAGCAAGGTCAGACGTATTTGAATCTATGTTGAAAAATTTTTCATTTTATACAGGGTGTGTATAAAAAGTGTTCAAAGTTTAACTTCATAAATATCAAATTTCTTTATTTTCTTAAATAGAACCACCCGGTTTTTTTCATTTCAATGCATTCAGGGGTGAAAAATAAGGCAAATTCATATATAATTTCCTATACCTAAACCGTTATCCAGATATTGAATGTTTTCTGTAAATTTTGGGAGATGCAGGTGTGGTCTAAATTTTATTTTGACCCGTTGATACGAGCACTAAGAAATACAAAAGATTATGTAAATTTGCTTTTAATACATGGTTAATATGGCAAAGTTGTTACAAGAACATATGTGCTTTATTTGCAGTAAGATATCCTGCATCTCTAAAAATTTACAGAAAACATTCAATATCTGGATAACGGTAAGGTTTAGGTATAGGAAAGTATACATGAATTTGCCTTATTTTTTACCCCTGAATGCATTCAAATAGAAAAAACCGGGTGGTTCTATTAGAAAAAATAAAGAAATTTGATATTTATAAAGTTAAACTTTGAACACTTTCTATACACACCCTGTATAAAATGGAAAAATTTTCAACATAGATTCAAATAGGTCTGACCTTGCTAAAAGCAACCGAACAGAAACCATTTTCATATCTTTAAGGGTATCCTCTTAAAAAAATAATTTGTAAGGGTCTGCAACCGTCAAATTTTTTACAAAAAAATTAATAACTCAAAAAATATGCATCTTTCGAAAAAAGTTTTCTGACAAAAGTATACTAAAATTTCACTTAGATTTTAAAAATGTATTAATATACAGGGTGTTCCATTTAAAATAACAAAGTTACAATCGACTTCCGGTAGAACCGGAAGTCTGCCATCTTTGAAAATATTTTAGTTAAATAGATCGTATACGAAAACCCTAACGTAGAAATTTTCATGATTTTACTATAAGTATTTTGCCATATACATATAAATTTAACTCGTCGTGGGACACCCTGTATAGCACTAATAAAACAACCTTGGACTACTTACATAATATTTTTCTTCGGTTTTTCTCCTCTTACCAATTTAATATTTTCATTGAGCCACTCTGTATATTCACCGATCTAGAAGTTTCTTCAGCTCCTACGTTAAAAATTAAAATCTTAATTCTAAATTTTTAATACAAAGATCCTGTACCTCATTACAGTAACTGTAAATCATCCCAACGTAGACTCTGTTTCCCTAAGGATTTCTAATGTCTACAATAAGTTAGATATGAGAAACTCCAGAACAAGGCTGCTGCGAAAACTCACCGCTCACCGCTATTTTTGTTTCCATGATGTTCACGAAATCCCACAGGATAATGTGCAATAATGAGATAAAATGAGAAAATTCATTACCTTCTCCAGTCCTCACAAAATTTATAGATATTTAATTGATAACTTTTAATTAATTTATATGAAAATATCGTATACCTATATTATTTATTATATTGGTCTCAAATAAAAGCATCTTAAATTGAATCAACAAGTCATAACAAAGTACAGAAAATGAAATCACTAATCAACAAAAAAATAACAAGTTTTTTTAACTTCTATCACCACTTCCAGAACGTGTGCCTAGTTTTTTTACCGTCCCGATAACGTTACTACAAAACTAGTTTGAGCCTGAAATAAATGCAGCACTTGCGTGAACAATACCATTGTCTATAAATTATCTATTATTTACATCGTCCATTTATGTTCCAAAATATTTGAATTAGTTATGTTCGCCATCTATTTAAAATACGTGGAACTAAGTCAACTTGGAAATTGAAGGTATCTTCACGCTATGTGTTTAAGCTATTGACCGATAGATGGTGATAGTATAAATTGAAAATTTAATTTTCAAATTTCTACAATTTAAGAAATTACAATGCATATTAAAACAATATTACGAATTTTAATAATTAAATAAAATAGTTAGTTTGTTAATTTCACTGTAAATACTGCATTTAAAAAGTATATATAAAAAACAATTGTTTGGATGAATTAAATACTTTACCTATATTTATTATTGCACATTCTTTGTGGAATACCCTCTTCTACTCTTCAGGAGCTATTTCAAAGCGTATAATTACGAACATTCTAATATTAATCTCAATTACTTTCACTTGCATTATGCCTAGATCAGCGAGAAGCTAGCTCCTGGCTCCTAGCGAGCGAAATTGATCTGGCAACACCGCTCAACCGTCGGTTATCGGGGGGAGTATGCGATTGAAGCAATTTAAGTGTGATAATTTGTAGGAGTAAAATTTTTTATTAGGTGGAACAAACCCTCTGGATGAAAAAATATAAAAAACAAATTAATTGAGAAAAAATCTATATTTTGCTACTGTAATAATACCGTAATAATATCGATATAACTATGAATTTTTGAAGAAAAATTACAACTTTCTTTCAGTACTGCAAAGCCATATATCAATGTCCATCGTTTAAATTTCGCACAGAGGTTGATAATGTAATAATCTTTTATATTCCATATCCAAAAATCGCTGACAAACGTTACGAGGGTCGAAAAAA
>CAJUYH010011399.1:0-11087 GCA_910591685.1 Galerucella tenella
AGATATTGTTTATATATTGAACTCACCCGGTAAAGTGTGTATCACGAACGATATGCATTCTTTGAAGGAACATAAAATTTTCTGAGCGAACTGAGTATCAGCAGGTATCCAAGGCAATAATACGGATCTATCGTCTGCTAGTTGTTGTATCCAAGAAGCCATGTTATCTTTGAGATTTTGCATTGAATAAGGCACTAACCAAGGGGTGTACATATCTCTAATGAAAGGCCAAATTTTTTCACATAATTTATCACCCAAAAGACCTACGACAACAACAAAAGATTAATAATAATAAAAAAGGTAGAACGTATCGCGGGACACACGGTAGGAACTTTAGTTCCTTTTAAGCACAAATTATGTAATATATCTGACGTTATAGATAAATAATTTGCATATTCCTCGGTGGTCGAGTAGTTAGCAAACCAGATTTTCACGCGGTAGACCCGGGTTCGATTCCCCGCGAAGAAATTTTTTTTTATTGTTAATTTTATTTTTAAATAATTATTCTGCTTGATATTAATAACGAGAACAGGTAGACGTTTGAAATATTTAGCAAAATATTCATTATTATAGATAATGGTACGGCACCCTTCATGAGCGAGTCCGACTGGCATCGTATATTTAAAAAGGGAAACCGTAGCATTATACAAATTGGACATTCAAGAATTGTACGTTTACCACAAAAAATTAGTGGAAATATAAAATTGAATTCTTAAATTTTTAATTTGAAGTTATATTACAGTTTATAGAAATTTTCATTTTCTAGATTTTTTCCTAAGTGGGTCGTAGAAAAAATATGCTGTTCGACTCGTGTGGATTGTCCATATCGCACTTGACCAAACTTCGTCCTCGTGCGATATGGCCATCATATCCACACTAGTTGCACAAACTACTATTTCTATCATAATATGCCCTTTTACATTTAAAAACAACCTGCCAAATGTCAAATCAATTTATCCATCCATTTTAAAGTTATCGAATTAAAACCATTCAGGTTTTCAAAATTTCAACACCCTATATTTCGAAAAGTAAATGTGCTAGACCCCATTTTGTCAAATTTTACGAGAGGAATCTACATGCAAACGTTGTAATTACCCTTAACGTTCGAGATGCTTACACCATTTTTTGCGCGATCGTATTGAAATAAATTCCGAATAGAATAATTTAAATTTCTTCGAAATGAACGAAATGTCAAAAGTGACATTTATTCAACAAGCGTAATATTTGCCAAAAACGAGCGCTAGCGAGTTCTGCAAATTACGCGAGTTGAACAATGTCGCTCTCTTCATAACGTGTTTACGTACAACGTTTTATTTAATTTCGCGCTTTCGTGATATTTAATAAAATCTTCAATTACAATGATAATATTGAAGTGGATTCAAATGGTGTTACAAGTATTGTTACTATGATGTATTCACCCAGAAAATTGACTTACTTCAAATAACTGTGTCCTGAATATATATATTTTATCTAATTCCGCTATCAAATGTGACACTTTACGTCACTCCTTGACGTTAGTTAACGTCATATTTTTCATAACCTTCATATATCAGTTATGAAAAGTAGTTATGTGAAAACTTTACGTAACTGTTTATGTTTCAACATAGAGATACCACATGAGTTTCAAAGAATAATTTATTAATTAGGTAGGTACTGTCAAAACTGATAATTATTTCATTATTTAAACTGTACAATTAACCCATTATTTTAACTCAATAGTATTTTGAGATTTATAAACATTGAAAACATTATTCAGGACACAGTTATTTAAAGTAAGTCAATTTTCTGGGTGAATACATCATAGTAACAATACTTCTAACACCATTTGATTCCACTTCAATATTATCATTGTAATTGAAGATTTTATTGAATATTATGAAAGCGCGGAATTAGATAAAACGTTGTACGTAAACACGTTATGAAGAGAGCGACATTGTTCAACTCGCGCAATTTGCAGAACTCGCTAGCGCTCGTTTTGGCAAATATTACGCTTGTTGAACAATATCGCTCTTTTCATAACTAATTACGTAAATATCTATTGCAATTTGGTGAAATTGTTTTTATGCTATTTATTACTTTTCGACGACTGAACGGTAAGTAAATCACTTACCGACGTGTTAAACTTAGAAACCAATAAACACAACCTACCGTCCTGACAACCGATGCTGTAAATAAACAAAAAAGATCAATCGCGCAAAAAAAATTATGGAAATAATAGTAAAAATTTATCCAAACAAATTCAAGTAGATCACCAGCGCACTGCGAATACCAGCTTTGCAAAGAAATTCAATGTAGCATCGGTGGTTCAGTGGTAGAATGCTCACATTCTACGCGGGCGGCCCGGGTTCGATTCCCGGCCGAAGCATATGAATCGCTGCTTCGTAAGCGAGAGAGAGACTCAGGAGAGGGCACACGCACGCAAGTAAGGCACAAAACGAAGCAAAGTAACATAACGTAACGGTCAGATCTTTTGCGTCGCGACCCCCGCTCAAACATAACCTGACGTAAAGAACTAAAGTTCCAAAAATATGAAGAATAAAAAAATAATAATAATAAAAAGACAAAAAAATTAAAAAAAAAAGATGTGAACTCTAAAATGTAGATAAAAAATGTATCATAGTAGAATAGGTGCAAGATTTAATTTTATTAGCCGGAACTATATTTTTAGTAAGATATTTACCTTGATGAACATTCAACATACTGACGATAATTCCGTGCCCGATAATACCCAGAAAAACCATGTAAACGTCCATGTAGCTGCGACATTTCGGGTAAAGGCCGTAAATGCCGTACAACAGCCGCTCTTGAGTAAAATGTCTAGCGAGAAGTTCGGCGGTTTCTAAAAGTTCTTGATGCTGGAGGATATTTTGATCTTGCGCGTACTGTCGAAGTTGATCTCTGGGAAAAAAAAGATTAAAGGAGATTTTTTTTTCAACAATTTCCAAAAAATAAAATTACCTCAACGGTAGTTTGATATTCAAAACGACCGGTTGGGCTAAAAAATTCAACACGCTCATCCAAACCGAGACGGAAACGAGATTCGCTTCCGGATTCCCACTGCTGGATTTTAATAGTTGAATTAAAATTTCGCCGTAATGTTCGGGAAATTGAAATTCGAATATTGTCAGTAAATGTTTTTCGTAAAGACAATGTAAAGTTAGAGCTTCGAACGGCGGGTCGAATCCCAGAGTGGTTAAAGCTTGCATTATCAATTGGATGAATTGCGATCTTTGGCTGACTTTCGGTGATTTTTGTCGCAACCAATTTTCTATTTCAAACTAAAAAACAAAAAATATAAGTTTGTTCCCGTAGCAAGTTCCGAACTGTTATGGACGTATTGACTATGCGCAGTATCAAAGTTCAAGCACTGCTGAAACGCTTTTTTGATACTGCGCAGACTCAATATGTCTATAACAGTTAGGAACTTGCTACGGGAACAAACCTAATAGTTTCACCTTTTCTGTATCTGTAAAGTAAGGAAGGTGAGTGAAGGCCACACGTGCCCATTGTACTGAGTGGCCAACTAAGAACGGCCGTCTCAGGTGGGTTTGGTTAGGTTTTGTTCTTCCAACGTCTAGAAGTCTGGTGAAGTAAGTTGTGCTACATTTTTTCAATTAATAAAAATGTTATATTTGTTTCAAGCGATCAGTTAGTAAATTAAAAGCATCAAATATCAATAAAAACCGATATTTGGAAGTTCATTTATTTGGCCACCGAGATCTCCAGACCTAACTTGTTCAGATTTTTATTTGTGGGGGCGAAATAAAGATCTCGTTTATGCCGATAGACCCGCAACAAGAGATGACATGGTTGAAAAGATACGACAGACAATACGAAGTATTTCAAGGGCAGAAATTGAAGCTGCTGTTTTCTCCACCCGTCAGCGATTGATTTCATGCTGGACGACATTTCGAACAACTAGGGCGGCACTAATTACGTACCCAGTTATTTATTAAAGGTTTCAATTGTTCGATTTATCACATTATTTTAAAATTCGTTCTTATTGCTAGTAGCGACAGCATTACATTTAGGTAATCTAGTGGCAACCATAACATTATACTAGTCTTACATTACAGCCTTTTTAAAGAAATGGCCTTTTTTGCATAATAATTGCGCATGCGTTCCGGCCATTTTCACTGCAACTTTCAGGCTTGAAAAATTTTTAGTGATTTTAGATTTTGACAACATAATTATTGTGTTGGCTATAAAAATAGAAGAAGAATCATATAAACATAAACATACTTTAAATTTTTCATATTAATATTTCATTTTGGTTGTAAACTACCTAATTTCTAAAATTATCTCTCGGTGATTTGTGTAGTGTTGAAAATATCTACATTGGAAATGGCGAAAAAAATTTCCAATGTGCTAATAATAATGTCAAATGTCAAAAAAGTTGCAACAAATAAGGCTCAAATGTAAGAAGACTGGACTTTAATTTTGCATGCAATTTATATTGCCTGCAATAAAGTTGCAGCAAAAAGGCTGTAATGTAAGACGAGTATTAGTGTGATAACAGTTTAAATTACTGCAGACAAATAATTTCTATTAACGCGAACCAGCCTTCTAGACGTTGGAAGAACAATTCCAGCAATTTACCTGTTTCTTACGATATCTCGGGATAGGAAAGAGATATCGCCTTGCTGTTTGCAGTTTTTTATCACTAATTCAATCTACTTTTTAAAGACCTACTTCAATTTGTATGCTTCCATTTAAAATAGTTACGAGAAAACACAATATTAAAAAAAAATAGCGCCCTCTAGCATTTATATTATTGATCAGATTGCTTCATATTTACAAATTTTCGATTGTTCAACAAAAGCTCTTCCAAACAACATCAAGTTTATTAAAATCGGTCAAGCAGAACCGGAATTACAGGCGTTTTTTCGTACGTGCGACCTTCCTACTTCTTATTTATGTAACGATTCAACGTTCTTATGATTTATTGAAATTATTCAAGGGAATTTTTGTCTTTTATTTAAATAACTTATTATATTGACCAAAAGGCATCATTATTTGAAGAAGCCCTTATTTCAACATGCAGAATTTATCGAGGAATTTGATTATAATTTTTAATATGCTCCTTAATTGAATAAATTTTGAAAAATTTTGCATCTTTAAATTTCAACTGTCAAATACGCCCTCTTGCGGTGTACCTACAATGCTGAAAATAACGTTCAGGCGTTTCTCGAGGCCACTTTTGTTATAAAATGTTTTTTCAAAAACCTGTGTTATAATCCACTCCTGAGATATGGACGACGGCCGTTCTTAGTTGGCCACCCGGTACATCCTCCCCCCGAGGAGTTGTCCTCCTAGACAGTTCACTAGGAGTCAGCTCTTTTATTCATTTTCACCTTATTTATAAAAAAAAATGTTCCTGCTTACCTTTGAAAGAAGCGCAAACGCCACGTCGTACTTTTGACCGATTTCTTTACAAATCCTCGAATACATTAAAAGTAAATTCGAAGTACCGACGTTACAAGGAGAAAAATGCGGTGCTAGATATTCTCCCAAATTTGAATCTTGCAATATTTTTTGCAACAACCTCGGCATTTCGTATTCGACACCGCAAATATGCGACTGAAAATACCGAAAAAAAATTATTTAGATGGCACAAACGTATAGATAGTACAGTCGGGTTAGCCCAAAAACTATCGAAACATGGATATGTGGAAGCAGATTTTTGATGGAGTCCTTTAAAAATATCATGGTTAATGATAATCAATTGCCTCCACCGGTTTTTTGGGCAGTGCTAGTTGTACAAGCCAAAATAACTGAATATGAGTATTTTTTTCGCCATATTTTCGAATTTTTCTCGAAAAGTATCAGGTTTATCGTGAATATTTATAGGAATAAAGTTATAGAGCGTGAAATTTGCTATAAAATTCCGTGGATCAAAATGTAAAAATTCCCATTTCTGCAGCCACAGCGGATAAATAAGCAAAAAAAATTGAAAAAACAGCTGTTTTTTCAAACGCACAATACTAATGCAATCTACAAAGGAATGTTAATAATAATTTTTTCTTATAATACGTTATTTATCCTCAAATTGAATGCAACAAACGCGGTTTAAATATCTTATTTAGTTGCTGAGTAATCTAATTGTTAAGAAACATTAAGTAAAAGAAATAAACATTGTTAGAATAAAGACATATGCCACAAAAAACTGTTTAAACTTGCATTAATGTTTTTACACTTATTAGAAGGGGACAGCCATCATTTAACTGACTCAGACATTAGTTTAAAAAATTGGTTAAAATTTTACCTTAGTAACAATTAAGATATTTTTGCGGTTTCTTATTTCAATTGAAATCTGAAAGTACCCACTCAAAGGACTTGGTAAAACACAACTTTTGGCGTTTTGAACGTTCAATTCGGACCATTTAATCCCGAGATATTAAATTCCAAACTTGATCAACGATTTTAGGCAAACGAACAACAATACAACGAAAAAAAAAAATACTGCCATGCAGGTCCTTCTGCATACTTCCCAGATATTTTTCAACACACCTACCTTTCATAACCTATCAACAATAAAATCAAATAGAAGAGAGAATGTGCGCGGAAAAGACTCTCGGCGCTGTTATTCCGAGGGGAGGGCATGGCTGAGTATAGCGGCGAAAGCACAGATTATAATATGTGGCTAGAGGTTGAATCGTACCTGCATGTCGGTATTTTCTTTTTCGTTACCTTGTTGATCGTTCGCCTAGAACCGTTGATCAAGTTTGGGATTCAATAACTCGGGATTAAATGGTCCGAATTGAACGTTCAAAACGTCAAAAGTTGTGTTATTCCAAGTACTTCAAGTCCAACTGATACCGCCTTACATCACATTCAGCATCGGTGAAGGCGGAGGAAAAATCTCAGCTCACTTCGAAGTGACTAAATCAAAAAGAACGCGCACATTACCGATGTGAGCTGAGATTAACTGAGATCTTAGTCAAAAAGAACACACCTAATATTTTCAAGAAATTCCTTCAAAAAAATCTCACCCACTGCTTTTACATCCACCTTCAATGCCAACCTAACCTAACTAAAATAAAAAGAACAATAAAAGTAGTTCAAATGAACTTACTTGTCCCAGCTTTTCCAAACACGTGGAAAACAAAGTCTTCGTCGGTGGATAAGAATTAATTTCTTCATTCAACAAAGAAAGAACGTAGTAAAATAATTCGACACCGAGTTCGGCGGTAGCAGGATTACAACCTAGTTGCGACTGTAAAGATCTAAAAATAAAAACAACCATCGGGGGTATATACAGATCGCGTAATTTCTTATGAAACCTTCCTGGTTTACACAAGTACAACAAGGAAAATATGAGAAAAACAGCTTGAAAGAGAGAGAAAGTATAAGTGTGCGCGCGCATCGGAGGCGTGTACCCAAGTCTAGGGGATGGCCGAATGTTGATTGTCCTTTACAGAGAAAGAGAATTCACTAGTAGGTGGTATTCAGAACGGCCATCCCCTGGACCTGGGTACACGCCTCCGATGCCCGCGCACAGTTATACTTTCTCTCTCTTTCAGGAAGGTTGCATAAGAAATTACGCTATCTGTATATTTTATTTAAAGTTAATTTTCAGATGCTAGACTAGCCGAATTAGCTTACTTTGAAGCGAAAAAAAAAATTGTTAACAGGATAGGAACAGTTGGAAATGGTGGAGAGGCGTATAATAAACGAAAAAAAATAAATGCGTGAGCAGGGGTGCTTCCAGATATATATTTGGGGGGTGAAAAGGGGTGGAATTTTGATTATTGCCGTAAAAAGGTATACTTTCACCAGGTTTATCAAAATAGAATTATTATTGTGTAGATGGAAAATATACAGGGTGGGGCACTATGAACGAACAATTCTCTGGCGTCTTAACGGCATATATAATTAGAAAAAATAAGACGTAGAATTATGTAGATCACTTAGGACTATAATTTAAAAATATTTTGGAATATACAGGGTGCTCCAAAAAAGCGTGCCGTATCAAAGTTAGGCTCCTTTAAATGGAACACCCTGTATTTTATCATATTTTTGAATTGTACTATTAAAAATAATGTAAGTTCATCAACATTTCCCTATACCTATCTAGTTCAGTTTCCAGTATAAATCGATTTTACATAATTTGTAGACCCTCCGAAAAAATACAATAACTTCAAAATAAAAACGAATAACCACATTTGCTTTACACCATCTCACTAAAAGCTTTTAACATACCGTTTCCAATATTTACTGGTATGCTATCATATACAGGGTGTTTTTAATATGACAGAATAACACTAACCATTTAATACATAAAATTCTGGCTTAATTTAAATGGAACACCCTGTATCTGTTGGGTCTATTAAACGTGGGAATTTATTACCTTTCAGTTGGTATTAGGGTTGCCTATATCTAACTCTGATACTTCTCGAGAAATTTTAGGTTTGTTTTTTTAATATTCAATTATTTGCTGACATCTAGTTAGGTACCTATGACATGATTCTCCGATGGAAAGTTTTTAAAAATTTAAAATTTGTTATTTTGACAGTAAGTGCTTTGTTGTATGATTTATTATTGATAAATTGCTGGTCTCTTAAATCAGAATTTTATTAGGGATAAGTACACTATTTTTGGGCATACAGATACAATAAGCTTTAAAATTATAAAAAAATAACTAGGTACAAAAAATTGAAAGAAGGTGTTCAAAGTGACGCCCATCTTGTTGGATACAAATTTGAACCCTCTTTTAAAAATATTTATTGTTCACTTTCTTTAACATTTCTGGTGTTACTGTTTGAAACGCTCTCCTTATCCTATCCTTCATGTTCTCAGGAGTGGTTGGCTCTGTATTGTAGACAATACTTTTTATGTAACCCCAAAGAAAATAGTATAATTGCGTCAAGCATGGGAACCTTGGTGGCCAAAGATAAGGACCCCCTCGCCCAATCCATTTTTGTGGAACAATATTGTTCAGGTAACGCCGGACAATTATTATACTGTAATCAACAGACGCACCATCTAACTGTAGCCACATTTTTTGTCCTGTAGATAGTGGAACTTCATCTAAAAGTTCGGGTAGTTTGTTACGTGAAAATTTACGAAATTTTCTTCCAGTTAGCGTTAAGTTTTTTTACTAATCTTATTGCAAAGTTAATGATTGAGTACCTTTAATAAAATTCTGATTTAAGAGACCTTTAATTTATCAATAATAAATCATACAACAAAGCACTTACTGTCAAAATAACAAATTTTAAATTTTTAAAAACTTTGCATCGGCGTATCATGTCATAGGTAACTAGATGTCAGCAAATAATTGAATATTAAAAAACAAATTTAAAATTTCTCGAGAACTATCAGAGTTAGATATAGGCAACCCTAATACCAACTGTAAGGTAATAAATTCCCACTTTTAACAGACCCAACAGATACAGGGTGTTCCATTTAAATTAAGCCAGAGATTTATGTATTAAATTGTTAGTGTTATACTGTCATATTAAAAACACCCTGTATATGATAGCATACCAGTAAATATTGGAAACGGAATGTTAAAAGCTTCTAGTGAGATGGTGTAAAGCAAATGTGGCTATTTTATTTTTATTTTGAAGTTATTGTATTTTTTCGAAGGGTCTACAAATTATGTAAAATCGATTTATCCTGGAAACTGAACTATATAGGTATAGGGAAATGTTAATAAACTTACATTATTTTTAATAGTACAATTCAAAAATGTGATAAAATACAGGGTGTTCCATTTAAAGGAACCTAACTTTGATACGGCACGCTTTTTTGGAGCACCCTGTATATTCCAAAATATTTTTAAATTATAGTCCTAAGTGATCTACATAATTCTACGTCTTATTTTTTCTAATTTTAATTGCCGTTAAGATGCCAGAGAATAGTTCGTTCATAGTGCCCCACCCTGTATGAAAAAAACAATCCCACAAAAGTAGTAGACTTTTTTATGATCCACAACTTTTCTGTTGTACACTTTTCTCTCCGACGTCAACTTTCGCCGGAAATCGCAATAATCCAAAATTCCACACCCCCAAATATATCTGGAAACACTCCCACTCACGCATTTTTTTTACGTTCATTATACTCCCCTTCACCATTTCCAAACAACCAGAAGACAAGGGCAACTGCAACAGCGGTGAAGAAGACAGGAGTCAGCTACGCCCAAGCCGCAGCTAACAAGAAAACAACAACGACGACAACAACAAAACAACAGATCCTCGAACAGGTGACAAAGCTATTAGCTCAGCTAATGGCTTAAAGTCGCTTGTAAGAGATCGGAAGAAAAGAAGACACACTCTATAAGGGTGTTTTCAGCCGAAATTGCCGGCTGAGGACGCACTTTGTAGAGGCAGCGCAAACACACACAACAGAAGACACAGACAAAACGGAAGACCGCCGAAGAAAAAACCACCGAGGTTACACGGCCAAAGAGAAGACGGCTCGCCCCCAGCTGCTAGCCCTTTTAGCTAGGGACGAGCTGTACGCCGAAACGCGAACTACGATGATGAGACCCATCCACCCATCGGATAAGATGGGGGGATGTGGTGGAAGTCTTCCCCGGAGATGTACCTCGCTTAGAGAGGAACATCCTGGGTGGGACGGGCTCATCAGGGTTGTGTGTGTACCATTTCCAACTGTTCCCATCCTGTTAACAATTTTCTCTTTGTAAAAGTGTTATTTGCCCGGACTATACTCACTTGACAGTTTTTTGTATCGTAACCGAAGCCGAGCACAAATTAATCGAAGACAGTTGCAAAGCGCTACCCAACAACGATTCGTACGTGCTTCTATTCGATTGTATCTGATGATCGATCCGTTCGTTGATTCTCGCTTCTTGCATCTCCAAAATAATTTCCGCCGCTCCGCAACAATGCACCGTTTGATTCCTTCCTTGGCACGGCACTTTCTTTTTCACTCGATTCAACACGGATCGGTACAATTGCGGCACCAGTTCCTTGTAAGCGCTGTCCAAGGCTTTTTGTTCGGATAATTTTAAAGTGTGATTGTGCGCGGATTGTTTCAACGTTTTAAAAGATTGTTCCAACGATTTGAACATTTCTTCTTTGTTGCCGAATTCTAGGTTAGGTACTATCGGTGCCGAAACG
>CAJUYH010011400.1:0-11087 GCA_910591685.1 Galerucella tenella
ATTTAATAAATTAATATTTACACAGAATACAAATATGTTTTCTTGACTTTCTAGTCTTGTGTACTCAGCTATAAAATATTCAACATAAATTACGTCACATGTTAAAGGGCTAGGAAGGAGATCGACGAAGTGTGATATTGTGCGACGAGAGGGAAGAAAGTATAAATTTAATGACGACACATTTTAAAATATATTTTAATCTGAGTGTTGAGTAAAACACGAACTCGAGATTATTAAGTTTGATCTTAATCGTCTTCTGTTTTGTCAATTATTTAAGATGTTTAATTTGATGTTAATTTTATTGAAAAATATTTTAAATGATTTTTCCGTCGAACGTGTATTAACATAGGTATGCTATTAACGTTCTCAAAATTTGATAAAATCATACATTAATTACCCCCATTAATGCATTAATCAACGATTTTCTGCAGGCAACCCAACGGACATCTTATACATTATATTTATATTGACAGTTATCGGTGGTGTAGGCTATGGTTTAGGCAACCAAACATACAATAACGTCTTCAAAAAATGAATCCTAGTATAGAATACTTCTAGTTTTTGACTTACATATCGTTTTAATTTTATTATTCTACAAAATTATAATAATATTCAGCCGTATTCCGTATCATGTATGTTATTTTTAACGATGGTCCGTTATGTTAAAATAACGATCGTATTTAACTATATTGTTAACTGTTCTGTGATTCCCTATCAAGCTTCATTAACGATATTGTTAAAATTATATGTTAAAAAAGAAGTAAGTTTTGATTCTCACGAAGCGAGATGGAACGATACACCTTCAGTGAATGTGAAAAGAGATGGATTCGGTCTCGTTAGATCCGTCAAAGTATAACCTTTATATAACATACCATCAAAACATATGACAGAAGCAGGGACAAGGGTCATCTGACAGAAGTGCAATTTGTAACGCGAGGAAAGTTTACATTTAAGTGTACTCAATATAATTATAAATGGTAGAACAAGTACGCCTTCCAAAAATAACAAGGCCACAGTATGACATGCTGTTGGAATTTTTAGAAAATCGTCCTATTGTAATAAGGGGGAAGAGCAAACCATGCGAGATTAAAATAATTAACAATTTGTGGGAACAATTTGCTAATAAAGTTAATATAAAAAAAAACAGTACCATCCAAAAGCAGCCTATTATTTATGTTTGGTTGCAAAAAATTACAAATCACCACGAATATATAGCAAAAACTGATTAGATTTTTGACATTTGTTCCACTTAACGATATCGTTAAGTAATAACAAGCTGTCAAACTGGTCCAGTTATTTTAACGATGATAAAATAACGATTCTCGTTAACATAACTATGAGCATTATGATACAGAATCGGTATTTTTAGACATATCGTTATATTACAGAAATTCACACATGGTCGTTAAATAACATAACATGATACGGAATAGGGCCGATTATTAGTGTTGAAACAATGAAACATCCAAAATATAATGTAAAAAAAAAAGAAAACAGTCACATTTGAACTGGCGACCTTCTCTGTGACATTTCGATGTCATTATTTATATTCGACAGTACTTACCTATGAAACAAATACGGCAATTAACTATGGTTGAAATAATACCCTTCTTGGTGTGCGTCATCGATTGTGACGTATATCCGGGTTTACGGCATGTCGTTTATTTTATTTGCTATTTTGACATATTATAGCTAACCTTAAATTTGATAAATAAAATCATCAGGATCGTATTAAGCCAAAGCCGAGAAGGCTATAAAATTAATAAATACCAGCTTCTTTTTCTAACTGAAAATACTTCAGAACTTTCAAAATGCTGATGTTTTTCGTGTATCTAGGCATATTTTTGTATTATTTAGATAAATATAACAATAAGATTAATATTCACTTCTCATAAATAAATATTGACCGTGAGCAACAAAGTACACACCTGACAAGAACTGTCAGTGTGACAGTAGAAAAAGACGTAAGACACATTGCCGCTACGAAAGTTACGCCTTCATAGTATTTTAACCTCGCGATTGATAGGTTGCGCTGGCGCGTAATCTTAACATCAACCAATCAAATTTTTGTAAGTCAAAGATTAGGGTTAACGTTTGTCAAACATTCAAACGGATCATTATTGTGATATTTTTATTAGAATTAATCACAGACCTGCCTTTTTTTCCATTTCTTCCTACGTAATGTGATAGAAAGAGATTAACAATCGATGACGCACACCAAGAAGGGTTTTATTTCAACTCTATAAGGCAAGGTTAACTATAATATCTGTCAAAATAGCAAATAAAATAAACGACACACCCAAAACCCGGATATAGGTACGTCACAAACGATGACGCACACTAAGAAGGCTATTGAATGTAATATACGTAATTTATGTATGGCTCAAAATTTGTGCTGCTTTCATAAATTCATTTCAGACTCCCTCTCCGTATTAAATATTCTGGTAATTACAATGCTGAACTTTTAAAAGGAATACTTTTTTCCGTAACACTAAAAACAACAAAATTTCTCGTATATTTTCCAGCTTTTCAGACGTAGGTACTGTATACAAGCTTGAACTTTATATATTTTTTATTCCACTTCCACACATCTAATTTCAAACAATTTTCCAAGTTATATTGTGCGTATCTTGACTAAACTGAAAAATATGGTCTTACCATTGAATGAAGACTAACATGTAAATTGGGTCGTTTATATACAGATCTTATGAACCCCTTGGCAGTACTGCATCTTAGACCGTCTCTTAAAGTACCATGCGCTAAGGTGAAACCAGTTTGTCGTTCCCCATTTATATCCCTCACTTCATAACCTAGCTCTTCAGCAGCCTTTAAGAACCAATCAACTAGTTTGGAAAAATATCTAAAATACACAAAATAGCTTGTTTTTAAACAATGAGGAGCAATTTGAATTTAAGTCGGCATTTCTGCTGCCTACTGATTGGTTAGATAGCCGCTGTTTTCAGACAGCTCTTCTGATACAACTGTTAACGACATTTGTCAGTTTTGTAATTATTCAAATAAATATGTTCATAGCTCAAAAAATTTCACATAAACATAAGAAATATTACAATTTATCAATGTTTTCGGTAATTTCGCAGCTAGTTAGCAGCTATCAAGGACCAAAATTAGGAATTTCGCATCAAATTCCAAATAAGTAGCATAAAATATGGAAGAATATGCACTTTTCTTAGTAGTTATATTAATTTTCCATTTTTGATTTGACAGCTGACAGTTGACAGCTGTCAAGTGCCGAAATCAAATATTCATTGTTCATTTGTCAGCTAGTGGACAGTTTAGTATTTACGTAAAGGTCAATTTTTGCCTGTAACTGTTTTTGGGTAACGATTCGTTTGAAATCCATGAATAGTTGCCAAATTAAATTCACCTAGGTTCAAACACGTCAGAAAAAACTCTTTGAAATATTTCAGGTTAAAAGCGGCAATTTAAGGACAGGAAGCTAAATGGTAAATTTAAAATATTTCGTTTAAAACGTATCATAGAAGAAAAGTGGAAATTGATGGGAAAAATAGTGGCTGATAATAAAATGCACACCTTAGGGATACAAAAATCAATACTTTTTCCACAACGGGCCAAAAAGGGGAGTCTTTTTTAAAAACAGTTAACTTTGCCAATTTGCAAAACTTAACCGTTTTTTTTTTATTAATTGTCCAATAGAGCGTGAACTTATTGAGGATCAGTGGGAGTATATGACGTAATACTTTACGGCTTCCCTAGCAACATCTTAGCAACTGTCAATAGACGTCGCCATTTCATTCAAAATTTACTATTTGAAAACATTCGATATGGCCACGTTTAACTATGAAAAGACCAAATGGCTAAAAGTGTGTATTGATTATAAATGAAAAATGAACTTTTTATTATCACCAATATAATATTAATAATGATTAAACGTTATTTCTTTAATGTGCTTCTTTCATTGTTTACTCATTCTGTCCCTGGCTAATGCCTTCATCTCTCCTAATGACTTTTCTTTGTTCTTTCCAATTTCTTCAATCTGGTCTATCCATTTCCTCCTGGGTTTTCCTCTTTGTCTTTTTCTTGATATTCCCATTTCCATTACTTTTCTCGCAATTATATCTTGCTTCATTCTTACTAGGTGGCCAAACCAGTTCAATTGTTTCTTTTTAATATTTGATATTATTGGGTCTTCATTAGTAATACTTCTGATTTCTTCGTCCTTACTTTGTCCCAATTCGTTTTTCCTGCTATTCTCCTTAAATATTTCATTTCCATTGCATTTGTTTTTGTTTCATGCTTTTTCTGCAGTACCCAGTTCTCACTGGCATAAGTTATAGTTGGTACTGTAATTCTGTTGTATATTGCCATCTTTGTATTCATATCAATGTATTTATCGCTTAGTAATGTTCGATTTAAGGAATAATATAATCTTGTTAATTTATTTGCTCGGTTATTAAATTCTGCGTCTATTTTTCCATCTTCTGTTAAAATACTTCCTAGGTATTTATAGGTTGTTACTCTTTCTAATGTTTTGTGATTACATTTCAATTCCTCGTAATTATTCCCCTGTTTTTCATTATTTACTATCATTACTTTGGTTTTCTCTGTATTTATTGTCATTTTTATCTTTTCTATTTCTCTTTCCAGTAAGTTAATTAGTTTCTGCATTTTATTTCTCGATTTTGATATGAGTACGATATTGTCTGCGTATAGTAGGTTACCTACTTAGTCTGACCGGTACCATGTTCCTGTACCCTATTATCGTGTCCAGATTTCCTCCTTGTCTTTTTATTTCCTTCACTATTTTGTCCATAATAATAACAAACAACAGTGGGCTTAAGCTATCACCTTGTTTTATACCTTTTTTCATTGAAAACTCTTCCGATCTTCGACCTTCTATCTGCACTCTCAATTTGACAGTCTCGTATGTGCTTTTAATTATATTAATTAGAGCTTTCAGTACTTCTAAGTCTTCCAATACCTCCCAAATTTTTTCTCTTTCTACTGTATCAAAAGCTGCCTTCAAGTCTATAAATGCTAAATACATTTCTTCTCCCGCTTCAATTGTATGATCCTCTTCTAATTTTTCTTCTGTTATTTCTTATGCTTCTTATAAGTACAAGTACAAGCAGGTCGTAGGTAAATTATAGTACGTAACTCGTGTTGTAAAGCTTTTAAACTTTTCCATTCGTGCGTAAAATGCTTCTTACCACACACGTTACGTAATAAACTATTACAATAGGACTTATTTCAAACACTCCATGCTAAATGGCAACCATTTTTCAGGCGTAATCAAAAAAACAAATTTACCAAAAAATAGTGCATTTGTTCATTTTCTCCTGGCCATATGTTAAAAGTTTCTTATGGGGCTCAAATAGTTAGTAACTTGTGCCAACCTAATATTCCTTATTATTTTTTTGTCACTATATTTTTCAGATATTTAAGATGCAATAGTCCAGTTTTAGAATCTATTCAGTAAAATGCCTATTTCAAACGGACATATCTTCCATTTCATCAATCTTACAAAAACAAAAAAATGTATTTAAGTTGTGAGGATTTTTTGGGTAAAAATCGAAATTTTCCATGCCCAATATGTCGGAAGGGGTGCATCTCATAAAACACTTAAAAAAACTTTCCGTTCCAAAAACCAGCAATATTTTCGATTGGAAGGTTCATTCATGGTTCATCTTTTTGTCCCCCCACTAGGGGGTGCTCCCCCCACCTCTGCTATGATCCACACCAACCAAAGTTGTATTAATCGGATTCGATACACTCTCCTTAACAAAATTCAATTTACTTCAAGTGGCTGTCATTATTTTCGAATTGATTAGCCCACAATTTACCTCCATGACTGGATTAAAATCCCGTAAAAAAATTTATTATTTTCAATTAAAAATAGCCTGGCCAAAACATAGGATTTGTAGTTATTTTTATTTATATATTTTATTATGAAAAATATTAATTTCATGATGGAAAATAATGAGGGGGTATTTTTTTTAAGCAGTCTTATAGTACTACTACTGGTGTTCAATGTTTTTCACTTTCAACAATTAAGACTGTCAAAACACTAGAAATATTTTCGTTACACAATTACATTCCGACCTTTTTTTCATGTTGAATAAAATGTGGCAAAAGGAAGGTCAAATCAGCCCCTACGGGTGGAAACAAGCTTTTTTACCTTATTTCAACATTTTAAGTTTTTCAGTTACTATAACATTAATTTTCATTATCCCGAGAAGCTCAAACCTCCCCAAATATCAAAGAATTAGTAATGGTATTTGTACCGAATCTCACTACGAATATGTCGGTAACTTATAACGAAATACATAAAACTGAAGTGTTATAAAATTAAATTCTCTATCTTTTTTAGTTACAGCACTGCTAAGCCAATTTTTTTTTTATTTCCATTGGTTTTGTATATTATTCATCATTATCAAAATCTATTACATAGGTACTATCTAAGAAGAAATTGTCATTTTATATACCTACAAAGGAAACATTTATTTTATTGATGGCTGCAGTAGTTTGTTAAGCGCAGTTGTCAGTACTAAATTTGTTCACTGAATGTAAATACATTTTTTCTTTATTGAACGAAATAACTATCTACCAAAGTAAATTGTTAATAAATAGGTACCTCAAAAAGAATTGAAATGAAATAGGTTATAGTTTAGCAATCAAAACAGAATCATTAATTAAATTAATTGTATGAAATTTAGTTTTTATTTCCTTCCTTTTTGCCTTCTTTTCAACATCTGTCTTAACATTCTCATTTTATGTAGATAAGTCTCAGATTGCATATTTCGCAACAATAGATGAATCATAATTTCTCCAAATATTGCCTTGTGACAAAATAAGCCTTTAATTGGTTGAAACTTGGAATCAAGATAGTGGGTATAATTTTAATAGATTAACCGGCAACGTTGTCAGCTACAGGATTTCTAAATTTAGAATTGGCTGTTATGTAAAACGGATTGTCTACCGTTGGAGGTTATTCAATAATTTTTATTCACGAGTGTTTCGCGAGTCGCGACAGTAAGAATTTGGCTATCACGATTTGCGCACTTTGAGATCTTTAAATTCACATATTCCTCTAGTGCGACTTTGTCGTCAGAAAACAAACCGTGGGGAGGGCATCCTTTC
The DNA here is from genome assembly GCA_910591685.1 of Galerucella tenella. Taxonomy (NCBI): domain Eukaryota; kingdom Metazoa; phylum Arthropoda; class Insecta; order Coleoptera; family Chrysomelidae; genus Galerucella; species Galerucella tenella. The sequence continues at coordinate 7,120 of CAJUYH010011400.1, forward strand.
AAGATTTTTATTGAGAAGGGCAAGAAAATTATTGAAGAAGCTATACAGAAGGGGAAGGGTGAATGGAATGAAAGAAAAAGGCAAAACCTCGCAATTTTTTCGTCTTTCATCGATTTGCATAAAAATTTGGGATTCGGCTCATTTTCTATATCGTGCCGTTGTACGCTTTCTATTTTTTAAGGATGAAAACTACCCCTAATAGTGAAAATTTTGGTTTGTATTAGTTATAAATAACTATTATCATCTGTAAGTTCCTTGTGGCATTTTATTAAAATTTGACAACAAAGTTTTGTAGTCTTAAACTTCAAATTATTATTGATTGTCTAGTTGTCATATTTTTTTCGTTGTGTCGGATAGAGACCAAAAATTATTTTATCATTATTTAATCTTGTCAAAGCTAGCTGGAACGCAACCGAAACGTCGAAATAAAAAAATAAAAAAAACATTATTGTGGTTTCATTCCCAAAAATTGAGAGAAAAAATAAATAACTATTGTTTTATGCTTTGGAATACAATTTCTAATGTTTCAGCCTTAAAAATCAACCTCTGCAGGAGAATTATTTACCCCAAAAGATTAATATCGTCTTGCATCGATTTGCATAAAAATTTGGGATTAAGCTCATCTCACCCAAAATGCAAAGTTTTCCGGTTATTTGACATTGAATCTTTCAAATCTATGCATCTGACGAATTAAAGCTTATCATTAACTAACATGCCGTATCTCGTTTGGTCTATTTTTGTAAAAGCTACAGCTTTTTGGATAAAATGCTCGTTTTTCAAATAATTTGCAAAAAAACCTTTTTTAATCGTCGATTTTTTCGTCGAAATACTTTTTCTCTTATTTTTTGGGAATCAAACCACAATAATGTTTTTTATTTTTTATTTCGACATTTTGAAGCCAAAATAATAAATAATCAAAAATTAAAACCAATTGTCTGGTGGAGATATTATGTAGACGACATTTTTGCAATATTGCCTTATGACTTGGTATCTCTGAATGATTTCTTAACAAATTTAAATGAAGGAGAAAAATCTATAAAATTTGAAATTGAAATTAAAATAACAATTTTTTGCCATTTTTAGATGTTCTTATCAATAAAACACCTACAGGGTATGAAACAAGTGTTTATCGTAAGCCAACACACACTAATAGATATTTGAATTTTGAATCAAATCATGCTATAAGCGTTAAAAAAGGGGAAGTAAAATCTTTATACGATAGGGCCAGAATCATTCGTTCTGATGATAATCATTTCACAAAGGAGAAAACTCTACTGAAAAATGTTTTAAATGCCAATAATTACCCGGCAGAATTTGTAAATAAAGAAATTAAGAATATAGAGAAGGGCTCATTGTTAATACCCCATAAGAATAACAATAATATTAATAATTCAGCTAACATAATTTTTTAAAACTTGACAATTCCGTATGTTAAGGGTTTATCAGAAAGAATTAAGGAAAATGGTAATCAATTCAATATTCGAACTAGCTTCAAATCTAACAATACGTTGAGATCTATACCAACAAAAACGAAACCAAAAAATGAAGAACTATCTTCAAAAAATTGCATATATCAGATATCTTGTGAATGCGACAAATTCTATTTAGGTGAAACATCTAGACCATTGAAAGTCCGAATAAGTGAACATAAAAAATATATCAAAGATAGGGAGTTCTTTAAGTCAGGTATTTGTAAACATGCTTGGGAAGAGGGGCATAAAATTCAATGGGATTCGACAAAAATAATATTGAAAGAGCCCAATAATAAAAGACGAAAAATCAAAGAAAGTGCTTTAATACAACAGCCGAGGGGCGTACATGAACTGCGGACCAAAAACCATAAATGATTTTCAAAATTTGTCATGTGTTTTTAATGACCCATGAATTGCGGACCAAGTCGAAAGAGAAGGGCTGCATCCTTGTTTTCTATGATAGATTTGAGTGTGTAGTAGTTTGATGTACGTATTTGTGAGGAAGGCTGCATCCTCGTTTTACGTAATAGGTTTGAGTATGTAGTAGTTTAATGTACGTATTTGTGAGGAAGGCTGCATCCTCATTTTCCGTAATAGATTTGAGTGTATAGCAATTTGATGTACGTATTTGTGAGGAAGGCTTAGTCCGCAATTCATGGTTTTTAAAAGAGGGGTCTTCTTGGTTTGGTCCGCAGTTCGAGTACGGAATTATTAAAATCAGGTAATCGGTCCGCAATTCGAGGCCGCCGCAGCCGAGTGTAGTCAAATTTGGTTACCAATGTTAGAAAGAGAAATTTCCAATAATCAATTACCTGCGTTATCAGGATAGCATCATAAGTTTTTATCCAGGTTTTCTTATGATTTATCATTGGAATAGTTGTTAATCGATACACACTTCAATACACAAAATCACCAAACTGATTTATACATATTTTGGAAACAAAAATAATCATACACAAAAAAGTAACAACAAACGCGTTTTATTAACAACATTTCCAAAATAAGCGGAAAAAAGCGCTATCCCAATAAAAACCGTTCCTGAATGTGCACTTCACTGGATTCCATTTCTAGTAGACTATCATATCGTTAAAAGGTCATAAAATGAAAGATTTTATTTCACATTTTACCAGAGATGTGATCTACTATGAATGGACCTAAATAAAATTTGACAACAAAGTTTTGTAGTCTTAAAGTTCAAAATATTATTGATTGTCTAGTTGTCATATTTTTTCGTTGTGTCAGATAGGGACCCAAAATTTTTTTTATCACTAGTTAATCTTGACAACGGTAGCTGGAACGCTACCGAAACGTCGAAATAAAAAATAAAAAACATTATTGTGGTTTGATTCCCAAAAATAAGAGAAAAAATAATAAATAATGCCACAAGGAACTTACAGACGCGATTAACTCGAAAACATTTTTTTTCTTAGAATCACTTTTTCCATCGATTTCAGTAGTTAAAATATTTTAAAAAATATCCACCCCGAGATGGGATGGCAACCACCCCCTAGTGAAAAAAAAGAGATTATTGAATACAGAGAGATTGTTAGGGTAAAATATAAATATGATTTACCTGAAGTTTTCGATTGTCAAGTAACCGTCTTTGCCGTGATATTCATCATCTCTAAATTGGGGAATTGTCATGTTTTCTGATTTTTTAAAATATGGCAGAACATCCTCATAGCTCCATCCTACATTTCCCAGATCCCTATATCTGAAAAAGCAACTTTTTATATTCTAAATTTCCTTTGAATATTTCATTTTCTCAAATATTCGTGCAATGTTTCAAATTGGAGCTTTGTTTCAATGGCGCCTTTTGTATAAAAACTTCATCAAGATTACCCACTCTGTATGGACATATTTTAGAACTAGTATATTTGATGCCAGAACAAAATGAAGTAATTTTTTATGTCTGATCTTGTTTTCATTCAATATTAGAATTTCCTAGGATTTCATAAATTCATCCTTCGTATAATTGAGTCCTATCCTGTATGTGTTGACATTTTGAACTATTTATGTGTATGTTTACGATATACTAGAACATATCAATGGTACTATCAACTAGTCACGTTGCTATAGCTTTTACATGGGTAGGGTTTTGGTTTTTTTCATCTGATAGGTATAGAAGGGGAAAGCTTTATTGAAGGCGCCGCCTAAGGCAAAAAAAATCGAGTGCCACGACCTAAAGCAATTTTCCAAGTTCAAAAAATAATGTTAAGTTTTTTTTTAATTATTTGTTTGACTTGGTTACATCTAAAAGTATTTTTAAACATCGTTTTTCGTTGTGCCCCCTTCTGCTGAAATGGTTATAACCATGTATATATATATATATTTTTTTTAAAGGAGCCGTCCCTTCGCCGGCACCACCTCAGCCTCTTGGGCTTATTGTGGATTCTCCTAACATTTCGCCTATAGCCTATTCAGCCAATCCGTTCCCTGTATTAGCTCATACAGGTTCTTTACTGGTTGGTTGTAGAAGTCTTCTGGAGTCATTTG
>CAJUYH010011402.1:0-11086 GCA_910591685.1 Galerucella tenella
AATTTTATGAATTGACGGGTAATTATGGTATGTAATAATAAAATAAAAGAATAAGACACTTCAAATAATAATTCAACAACTCAAATATTTCATTAAATATATTATGTATATATGTAGAAGTGGGTCTTGCAATGCAACGATAGAAAAGTTCTTCCTCGACTACTAGCTGTAAAGTTGACAATTATTACTTCCTCTAGCCAACTGAGAAGTTGAATTTCTCTATTGGTGATTAATAATTTTTTCTATTATTAACCTAGGTCAATAAATGACAAATTCAAATATTTTGAGAATCCAGGGATAGTAATTCAACAAAGGCTTGTGCAACATAATTTTGTATACCCACGAAATTGTAGTGATTCACACGAGACTCTCGCATGGTCTCGTCTCGTTTTCAAGACTAGACACGAGACGATACTCGGACCAGACGAGACGAGACTTTTGTTGGTCTCGTCTCGAGTCTCGTGCATGAGGTATCGCGTCTCGCAGGTGAATATTTAAATGGGACCAAGAGGTAGATCGAACCGCTGTCGAAGAGCAGCTTATTGTTAGTTTTCAGGATGCGTGAGACAAAATATTGAAGTATCATCGTGAAGCTAATTGGATTAATGGTGTAGTTTTGATTCCCGATCCGCGGCATAAGTTAGAAGCGTTTGATATGACAACATGGGGCCAATAATTGAAAGATACTTCGATTCAGAAATTTCGAAATATATACAAAGCTTATTTCAATCAATCAGAAGATTCAGAAGGACAATGTACGATAAAAAAACGGCGGCGAGGGAACGAGAAGATCCTGGACCGGAAAAGTAAGATTTTTTTTATTTTGATGTTTTTTTTGTATGCAGTAAACCCTACGCATGCAGAAGGAGAATGGATACAGGAGCTTCAAAAATATTATTTTTTCATTGGTGAACCATTTTACCTATTTAAAGCACGCCTCAGCGTGTTTAAATCGAACTTTAAAAAACACGCGTATTTTAAAGTTACCGTGGCAACATACACAACTCGAGAAACGAAGTCTAAATCTATGGTCTGAATCATGTCTAGATGACAATTTTTTTATTATTGATCTGACAGGAGTAGTTTGTAACGTCAAAACGTTTATTCGAACAATATTTAACAATGTCAAATGTATAAATTAAAATGGAAATCTTAGGCGATGGTATTTAAATTATTACTATTGACATTCTCAGAACTCAATAAGGTTTAACTTTCATCAAAATACAAATTAGGTTATGTTTTCCTCATTTCCATGACAACGCAAGGTTTACGTCATATACATCACGAATTCAACCATTTGACTATCTTCTGCATGTTGACATTTAGTTCTTATTTCCATCTATGATTTCCATTTCTTGTTGTTGTAGTAGTTAAAGACCAGTATTTATAATTTCAAAGTGCACTAATAAAAAAAAGTGCGTAAAGTATTCGTGGATAACTTGCTCTACTTCGAGTACTCCGGCTTCGCCGTCGTGTTCGAAAAATCGTGCGTGTTTTAAATACATTAATATCCACTTATACTTTAATATACTAATCTAAGCTTTGATGTAATAAAGAAACAGATTTACTACAATGGTGGAAAATGCATGCTTCTGAATTTCCCATTCTAAGTTTAATAGCACGAGATCTCTTAAGCATACCGGCTACTTCAGTCCCGGCGGAAAGATTATTCTCACTTGCTGCATTAACTATAAGAAAACAAAAACAGAAACATTTGCAACCGAGAGGGCTGAGGGCTGTTTTTTACCTTTGTTTTTCTCAGTTATTTCATTTATAAAATAATTTTATGTTTTTATTTTCTTTAGTTGTATTACTTTCAAATACATGTTATTTTTTAAAAATTGTAATTTTCTCTTCCGACTCTTATATCAAGTATTCCTTATTGCACTGAATAATAATAATGATAATAATAAAAGGAAGTCTGAAAATAATTTCCAGATTTTTCTAGAGACCATTCTTGTTGATTGATTGGGCTTCGAGACTTTGATACCTCAGCATTCATTCGTGCACTCAGTTGTACCGTTTATATCTCCACACCAGTACCCTTATCAGGATCAGCAGTCTATACATTAGTCCGTCTTGGAAAAACGTTCTAGTCCTAGAAGTATTTATATCCTATGAGGCAGTGCTTCATATTCGAAGACACACTATAAGTATATAAGTACTTTGTTTAATGTTGTTTGTAAAAATGCATTTCTGCCAATTATGATCACAAAGAAATCAAGAAATTTCTGCAGGTGTTGGTTAATTTAATTAAAAAACCGTTCAAAGATACTTGACCAAATTAAAAATCGATTGTATCGAAATGTGCACTTAATTGTTTGACCACTGACGAAGCGATCGTGTCGTAGATGAAGTGGTGCTAAAGAACCAAGAACAAACTGTTAAGAGAACAGAGACGGGCCCCACTTCTACTAATAGACAGAAAGTGGAATGGCGAGCACGTTGCTGTTGAATTTTGATGATGCAGTTGGTGCCGGGCTGAAACCAGATTCACATGATAGGGTATTAGTGCCGAATCAAATTAAAAAATAAACAAGGCTCAGTCAACGATACCTTTACAGGGATGGTTTGAGGTGCTAGTGAAGTGTCAATTAAAAAGGATTTTTTATGTTATCGCCAGAAAGGAATATACTGGGTTTAATATAAGGATTTGCTGTAAGCGGAATCCCAAAAGGGTATTTATAATTTCATTTATTTATTATACATACAATCAGATTTATTTCCTTTAAAACAAACTTTACATTCTTAAAAAGTGATTAGTATTAGTTATTTGTATTTTACCTAAATATCATGTTTTGGAAATGGAACTATAGGAAGCTTGTTACAAATTGAATTTAAATTTATATTAGGTGCTATACTTGAACCTTTCAATTTTATTTTCAACTTTTTTTTTTTTTTTTGGAATCAGACCACAATAATGTTTTTATAATTTTTATTTCGACGTTTCGGTAGCGTTCCAGCTACCGTTGTCAAGATTAATTAGTAATTAAATAATTTTTGGTCCCTGTTTGACACAACGAAAAAATTTGACAACTAGACCTGGCCAAAATTGTTTTTTCAATTTCAAATTTTATAGATTTTTCTCCTTCATTTATATTTGTTAAAAAATAATTCAGAGATACTAAGTCATAAGGCCATATTGCGAAAATGTCGTCTACATATCTCCACCAGACAATCGGTTCAAATTTTTGATTATTTACTATTTTGGCTTCAAAATGTTCCATGTAAATATTTGATAAAATTGGTGAGAGGCAAAAGCCCATGGCAATACCAAAATTCTGTTCATAAAAATCATTATTGATTTAAAAATATGTTTTTGTTATACATAATTTTAATAATTCTATTATTGCTGCTACTCTCAATTTGGTCCTTTCTGTAAGGGTCTGATCAATTTCTAATTTTGATTTGACAAGTTCTATTGTTTTCTGTGCCGGTACATTTGTGAAGAGACTAACTACTTAAAAACTGACCAAATAATGGTTTTTGTTGAACTTTAAATCTGCTTTTCTAAAAAATGATTGCTATTTTTGATGTATGAAGGGGTTCAATGATTTTTAATATATTATTTGATAGTTTGCTGCATGGGGAATTAATAGTGCTACAAATTGGTCGTAATGGTATGTTTTGTTTATGAATTTTTGGTAGACCATAAAAATGTGGTGGTTTACTGTATTTAGGTGTTAACATTGTTCTTTTTCGTTGTGTCAGATAGGGACCAAAAATTATCTAATTACTAATTAATGTCGAAATGAAAAATATAAAAACATTATTGTGGTTTGATTTCCAAAAATATAAGAGAAAAAAGAATAAGTAATACCACAAGGAACGTACAGAAGATATTTCAACTTTTATATCTGTTGCCACAGTATTTTTATTATCAATTGTTTCAGTGAAACATTTTTATTAATGGTGTTAGTTCTCACCAGGCACTGAAATGCGGTTTCTAGAAGTTGTATTATTTTTACGAATAAAAGTAAAAAATTCAAACACAATATATTGAAAACACTAATAATTCAGTAAAAAAATATTTCATTTAATGAGGAAATTATCAACTTCTTAAATATATTATATAAATTCTCAATTAAGACACATCTATTCGTAGTGTTTGATTCACGCACGAAAGTGTATAAAACGCAACTGAGACACGAATGTCATACAACATTTCACACACAATCACAGTCATTTAAAATCAGATTTCATCAAAAAATGATTTGACATTTCGCACTGACAGCAGCAATAACTTCAAATATTATTGAAATGAATTAAATGTAATTGGTTCAAGATTGCATTTTTCATTATTATACTAGTGGATAAAATGGTACTTTATATGTCTCATAAGTGTGGATGAAACTCCAATTATAATGTGATTGTGGATAAAATAACTTAAATGCTGTTTGTGTTTGTTATTATAATATAAAATAGCCTTCCAACTAAATGATTTAAACAGTAAATATTGAAAACAACATTTTCATTCACAATACTTGGAACTTAACAAAAACTATTTTTAGATTCAGGAAAATTTGATATCCGGGATGGAGGTTTTTAAAAATTCGAAAAGTACAGTACAATCTGTCTAATTTCATTATCATATAAATGTTATACCCTTTACACTTTCTTATGAGCTATTTATTTCTTTGGGGATATATCAAATTAATCTATTCATTTCGAAGTACGAATAAAATCAACTCAAGTTTTAATTAAAATTAGGGAATTTATTCGTCAGAATGACCTTCAAAAACTTCTCACACTCTCCTTTAGGTCCGGTTTCGGTAACAATAACATTCAGCAACAATTATTATTAGTTCAAGATCTGCAGACAGATTGTGAAACAAATTGTTACTTCAATCTGTGGATCCAAAAACTGTTGTTCCAAAATTGGGGGTGAATCATTATGTTGAAAAGTTACGTTTATCTTTCAAGAAATAAATAGTTTTCAAGAGACAACAGATATATGTAGATACAAACAACAATTCAAGTGTAATCTTGATGATAATGAAATCCCCATGGATATTTTTGAGAAATATGCAAGAGGAGATTTCTACCAATGTTACCCAAGAATACATGTAGTCTGTAGTAGCCCCCGCTAGTGTGAGGATCTTTTTTTATGGTTGAAGGATACTAATGATTCCAGGAAGAAAAGGAGCCTAAACAAACCCTTGGGTTTTCTCGATATTCCAACCAATAAAAATGTTCTAGTATTTTTTTAATTGGAAGCAGTCAGTCCTGTGTAACATTTGAAATTTTTTGGTTTTGGTCAGAAACGGTATGTTGAAGATCTGGACACAAAACCAGAGCTGATGATTGAAAAATACATATGTGGTTTCATCATTCTGGTGAAATATATCAACCAACTCAAACTGAAAGTCTCAATCAAAATTAGGCTAGACAATTACGACAATTACTGGTCTGACCCCTCTGGACCTGTACGTCAAGGAGGTTGCGTTAATGGCTATGTTACGATTGCGCACGGCCGGTGTAAACACAGAAGTAGGAGTGTGCCAATTGAGGTTATGCCTATGGCAGGAATCGCTCACTGACCCATGCTGCAGGCAGCCAACGATACAATTGAACCCAGGTTTTTGTTTAACAAACCCTACAAAATTCAAATAAAACAGAACACAGAGCCAGATGCTGCAAATGCAATACGCATATATACAGATGGTTCAAAAATGAAAGAAGGCTCAGTATGTGGAGTTTACTCGAGAGCACTAAGCTTAAAGATTAAGTGGGGAATGGGAAACAATACCAGCGTGGTTCAAACAGAACTGGCTGGTATCTCAATTGCCACAAAAGAACTAACCAAAAGAGGAATTTCTGGCAAAAACATAATAATCTGCACTGATAGTAGACTAGACAAGCCCTATTAGCCTTGAACAGACAAACGTGTTATAACGAGGCTAGTACTAGAGTGCCACCAAGATTTAGCTGACGCCTCGTCAGATATCAATATTATCCTGAGGTGGGTTAAAGGGCACGACAGGAGTAAAGGAAATCGCATTGCTGATTCTTTAGCCAGGGAAGCCGCTGGTCTAAAAATTCTAGGACCCAGTGACACCTACGGCCTAACGACTTCGACAATTGCGGAACTGGACAAACGTTACACCCATGCTCAATCCCTTAAGAGATGGGATGGAATCAAAGGATGCAGTCTTGCCAGGATCACCCTGGGCGACCCTGGGAAGCTGGCGCCGAAGAAATATTTGGCGATGACCAGGAAAAACCTACGTTTAACAGTAGGATTTCTGACTGGTCACTGTCAACCAAGGAAACACCTCCATAATATGGGGCTAGTGGACATACCTCTATGCAGAATGTGTGAACAGGAAGATGAAACTGTCAGGCATGTCTTATGCGAGTGTCCGGAGTTATCGTCAATAAGAGAGTGTGTGTTCGGTGAGTCTTGGCCTACACCTGCCGATATAAAGGATATGTCTCCTAGTGACCTGTCCACCTTCCTGAGAAGGACAGGATGGACAATGACCTAGGAGGACAAATTCTCGGGAGGATGTACAATGGGTCACATGTGGCCTAAGTGCTGTGAGCCTACACACTCACCCTCCCTACTCAACAGATACAGATAGGCTCGACAAATCACGGATTTTTTTATTTAACTGTCATATAAGCTTTCAAAGTCCAAATTAGTGAAGAAAAACATGAACAAAAGACAATAATAATAATAATAATAGATTTATTGACCAAGATAAACAAAAAATAATAATCTGATTATTACAATAAGTATAGTATAGTATAATTTTGGTCAAAAGGACTACTGATCAGTAAAACTGTTCTTCCTCAGAAGCCTTTACAAGGAAAAAAAAAGGAAAAAAAAGGAACATACTTACTATCTAAATGGACAATACACTTTAATTCCTACGTTATAAGGTTACAAGAGTATGGTTTTAGGGTAGATTTGTACATTGGTCATTAAAAATAAGTTTGGTTACTCTTTTTTTGAATAGTGAGATAGGCAATTCTTTTAATTCGTCCGGTAGAAGGTTATAATGTTTCGAGATCTGATAAGTGAAAGAATTTTCGAATTGAGTTGTTCGATGTTTAGGAATATTAATTAAATGTTTCCGACGAATGTTCACATTGTGAACATCTGTCCGAAAAGAGATTTTGTTGTAGAGATATGGAGGGCTCTGTGATGCTATAACTTTATGAAATAGGCATAGTGCATGAACCTTTCTTCGATTCTCCATATTCAGCCAGTTTGCCATTTTCAGGGTGTGTGATATTTTACCAAATTTTCTAATTCCATAGGTGAGTCTTAGACAAGAGTTTTGCAGTTTTTGTAATCTTCTGTGTTCGACACTATTAAGGCTGGGACCATAGACATAGTCACAGTAATTCGTTAGCGACAGAACTAATGTATCACACAGCTCTTTTTTCAGATGACTATTCAAAACCTGTCTATTTAAGAATAGTAATTTGAGTTTGGCATATGACTTCTGAAGGATATGAGATATATGGTGATCGAATTTAAGTTTGTCATCTAAATAAAGCCCCAAGTTTTTTGCGTAAGTTGTAGTCGTTATTACGCTATTGTTGATCTTGATATTAAAATCTACTGCAGACCTCCTTCCAAATTGCAGAACCACTGATTTCGATGGATTTATCATTAGATCGTGTTTTGAAGAAAGCTCCACCAACGCGTTAATGTCCTCATTAATATTTTTTTCTGATTCTGCAATTAATAAAGGGTCAAAAAAGTAGTATAATTGAGTATCATCGGCGTACATATGAAAAGTGCAGTTTTTCAGAACCGATGTAAAATTGCTTGTATATATTGTATACAACAAAGGCCCTAGAATAGAGCCTTGGGCAACTCCACGATTTATATACCCAACGTCTGAGTGATTACCTGCTAGCATAACCTTTTGACTCCTCTCACTTAGATAATTTTTAAAAAACTCAACAGTTTTGGGACTAAAACCTATGTAGTTTAAAACAGCTAAAAGTAATTGATGGTTTATCATATCGAAAGCCTTACTATAGTCAAGTAATATCAAGGCTCCGATCTTACCTTTGTCACGTTCTCTGAATATGTCGTCTGTGATGTTTAATAGAGCAGTGCCGCAACTGTGTCCTGCTCTAAAACCCGATTGATTTTGGGGGAGAATATTATAGGTATCTAGATGACAACGAATTTGCTGGTCTATAATTCTTTCTAGAATTTTGGATATTGTTGGCAAAATCGTAATAGGGCGTAGATCACTAAGGCATTCGGGAGAATTAACTTGCGCCTTGGTCTCTTTACACATCAAACTACCGGATATACGGTCTTATGTATGGTATAGCTGCCCGTACCGCCACCTCTACCCATTTAGAATATTTTAGTGAGGTTATTCTCACTTTTTTCGTCAAGTGTTCCACTTATACGTTGCCAAATAAGTGTGATGATGCGATCGGCTCGTAAAAGCTACATTGCATGAAAATTAAATCATATTTTTTATTCTTACGTTGTACCAATGCACAGCTACATACGTATCATTAGTTTTTGTTCTACTTTCTTTAAATTTGTGTTATTCTATTCCTACAATCAAATTCATCAACCAAAACATCAGTATGTAGGAAGCAGACCAACTATGGAACCAAAAATTTGTATTATAAGAAACATACGTTCATTACGCTGGAAGTTCACATCAAAAGAAAACAGGAAGAACTGGCAATCAAATTTTATAAAATCTATCTACATCTGTGAATACAAATAATGAAATTAGTGGACTTGAGGTATATAGCTTTGGAGTGGTACCAGAGAAGCAACATACATGTTAAACAACGTGTTCAAAACAAAGTATAATGAGCGCAGTCAGTAACCCTTAGTAATGTTGAAATAGTAGATACTGTTAGTCAGACGATAACCAAGTTTGTGAAGGTTCACGAAGACATGCTCTTGAACTAAGAGAATGTTAAGGCCACCCAGCTCTTGATAACATCAACAAGATGAGAAGATTTGATAGAGTTATAAGTTAGTTAATTAGGAATTAGTGTAAGCAGAGTAATAGTGCGGAATTAGAAAGTAGTATTCATGTTTATCTATATTAGAGCCTTAGGAACTACTATTGAGTGTCTAAAATGTTTAGTTTAAGAAACCAACTGGTAATTTCAGTGAAATTAAAATTGCAATGGGAAATAATAGCAAAAACAAATTCTCTTTCACCCTGTATGCATGAAATCCAAAGATACCTGCAAGTAATAGATACTTGTGTATCAAAAGTATGGTGGACCTCAAAAAAAAAGCATAACTGAACTGACTTTGGCAACAACAAAATTAGACCTTGCCCTCTATTACAAAAATACCATTTGTCTAACATATTTTTGAATTATCTTAGTACAAACGTCGATAATGAGAAACTAAAAACCCTGCGTTAGTAAGCTTGATTTGCACGGTATTGTTGTTTTATTTTGGGTTCATAGTAGTATCTAAGAACAACTCGTACTAATGTACTACTAATATAGATTCCGTCGCCCTTGAAATCATGAGAATCTAGCTAAAGGCAAATTAACTTTATCAAATATTCTTATTTTTTTTTGGCTATAGTTTTTTGGGTTGGTTAGTAAAAGTTAGTAAAAACTAACACCAGTTACATAACATAGTATTTTTAATTACCTATTGTATCCTTACCACAACACTGAAGTAGAACCTTTTATTTTCAAAACATAACCCCTAAAGTGAAGACGACAAAATTGAACCCAACAACTCACATTTTTGCTAGCATAAGTTTTTAGTACGACTGTCAGTTTAATATTTAATTAACCAATAACATGCTATCTACAAATTTAAACATTTATTAGGTTTAAAGTAGCAACAGCAGCAAACAGATGGCATATTATCTACAAACCAACGTCTCTACTAACGTCACTTAGTTTACGTGGGATGAGATTTATAATGTACTGACTATAGAGGAATAGCACTTGAAGAACGACGAGCTCACTTTCTGATAATTTCCTCCCTAAACAAACAAACAGTTACGTCACAATGTTTCAAATCCGTCTATGCTAAAAAATTTAATTTAATTTAATTTAAAGAAAATCTTTGAAAAGGTATATCAACGTTTATTCACAATAACAACTTCGAATTTATTATTATTGGCATTGTTTTTATTGAAAGTCATAGATATTAAATTGAAATTTATTGACAAAACAAGCTTAACGAATTTAGCGTGTATATAGTAATGATGTATAAGGAGGAGTATTGCTTAAGCTGACAATATTAATAATAATTGTTACTGCAAATAAACAAAGCACTATCTCCAGCTACCTATAAATAGGGGAATTTCGTAATAATTGAAGACGGTAAGGTTATTTTTAGCGACAATTGATTTAATCTATGTATAAACTAGATTTACTATTGTATAGTAGAACAAGAAAGGGTCGATAACCATAAAGCGGCAATTATTTTTGCTCCACAATTTTTCAAGCTAGTCAATACAATGTCAAAATCATATAAATCCTGTTTTGTATCATACTGCACGAACAAAACAGTTGCAACGCCTAGTAAAAAGTTTGTAACTGTGCCCGCAGTAAAAGTTTACCGAAAATTATAGTTTGAGGCGGCTAGACGAAAATATAAACAGACTACAAATAGTTAGAGTTTTCTGCTTGTTGCACTGGTGCTGCACCTTTCTGGTGAATCGTTTTCCGGTTACGTTTTTGGTGCTTATTTCTACTTTGATCTCAGTGCGCACCTAGGGCAACTTTATCGACACTGGCTCCGAGAGTCGGTGCATTAGTTCCAGTGCAAATATGGCTGATAACAGCAGATGTTCACTTACTTTTTGTGAAGAGTTTCTAGAATCCTCTTCATCTGCTAGTGATGATGAAATACAATTTTTGACCAAAGAAAATGTCGAAAATAAACCACCAATTTGGGAGTTATGACGAACAATGTGTAAAATAGTTATTTATGATACAAGTGCGCAAAAGTACTTCACGCACAAGTGTCATACAAAAGTTTATCTACGAGCGCATGGAGAGAAAATAAAAGGGGTTAAAAAAATAAAAATGAATTTTCTATAAACAAATATTCACAAGAATTCTAATTATTTAAATTCATATTTACAGTAAAATTAGGACAATT
>CAJUYH010011403.1:0-11084 GCA_910591685.1 Galerucella tenella
ACTTAACAATTATAAAACAAATATCAACAAAATATTAACATCTAGGTGAATACATTTATGGGTAGAGAATTTAATTTGCAACAAAAAATGTTGACAAATTTTTTTTATCAAATAAATAGTTTAAGAGATATATCGTAAGAACCATTCCAACCCCTATTTTCAAGATGGCGGCAGTAAGACAAGGGTGGTGATCCCACAAACTTGGTTCCAGCCTTACACTGACCCCCTCCCCCTTACACATCAAAAGAATAAAATTGCGTCCTCTAAAAAACGCAACCCCAAATGTAACTTTTCAATGGACTAACTTTTAATAGGAAAATGTTTCCAAAAATGATCAGAAGAATAGGTTATGTTATATGTCATCGTTTGTCCTCATTTTAACAGAAATGTGCCTGTCCAATGAATGATTGATGGCTTTGATGCTCCTTTCGAGACAATTTCATCCTTATGACCTTCGTGACCTGGTTCCCAGGCTATCGTGTTCTTGAAATGATCTCCGAATGGACCTTCATGGACTCTAGTACCTCTAGTGCAGCTTGGTTTGGCTTCTTCTCCAATTCCATAGCATCTGTATTCTCTTTTCCTTACTAGTCTGAGATTTTAAAGCTACCCATTCAGACGCCAGTATCATCTGTCAAATATGTCAGTGCAGCCCTTATAGAGAAATAATTTTCGTTCATTTCCTTTCAAAAAACTAAATCTTAAAACTGAACTCATCTTGATTCCCACTCACCATGATTCCAGGCTGTGGCCATCAGCCATTCTTATTTTAACACGTTCACAAACTGGCACAAATACAAGCCAGATTCACACCAACCAATTGTGAATTGTGAATCATTTTGTCAATTCAAGAACTGCTTAGTCGAATAGGGATTGAATGAAAAAAGATGCTATATCTTGGAAGATCCAATGCATAAGATCAAAATACTCTTCTTCATTATCCAAAAGATGCTACGGATTACATCTTTCCACTATTAGCTGTGAAGTTGAGAGTTATTGCTTTTTCTAGCCAACTGAGAAGTTGAATTTCTCCATTACTGGTTAATAATTTTTTTAATTATTATTAACATAGGTCAATAATGAAAAAATTCAAATATTTTGAGAATTCAGGGACAGTAGTTCAACAAAAACTTGTGCAACATAATTTTGTATGGCCAGGAGTTTGTCTTCAACATATTTACTGCTTGAAATTACCTATCAAGATGAAACCATTTGAATTAGTTTAAAATTCGCGCTCAACCAAAAATGACTGATGACATAACGAGTACGTTCATAATATATCGTAAACTGACAGTGTACTTGTCAGTCAGACGACAGAGTAAATGCTTCTCCTGGTGCGTTTGTGAGTTATATTCAATTTCTGTCTCAAATTAGGCTAGTAGTGGAAAAATTTTTATCTACACCATGGAGGTGAAGACATTTATAAGCCTCGCACCTTATTCCGCTTGGGGCAATGTCCTCGCCAAATAATCTTGGTGCTCGGTCAAAAATAATAGTCTTTATCGCCAACCGTCAGTAAAACCGTCAATTATCAGATTGATTTCCGGAAGTAAACAAACAGTTTACATATGCATCTGGTGAAGTGACACATGCGTCTGGTAAAGTGACATATGCACCTGGTAAAGTGCCATATGCATCTGGTAAAGTGACATATGCGTCTGGTAAATTATTTTGACTTTGACATTACTCGAAAATCATCATCTGTCAGTGTCACGCTTCTCCCTATTACGGCTCGATAATAGTTTTATTGCGATTTATTTATAACAAATTATTGTTGGGACTCCTTTGACTTCAAGTATTAACTTTTATAATTGCTTCAGGGTGTACCTTCAATTTAAATAAATAATAAGTAGATTTGTTCTATATGTGCTGTTCACTTTGTCATAATAAAATGCTATGAAATATACCTCAGTTTTTTATATTCTGAATTCTGAGCAGTTGGCGATAAAATTTTGTATGCACCACGTCAGTGAAGTGTCTTTATCGGACTCGCCTGTTATTCGCCCCGCTTCGCTCGTCTTATAATTTCAGACTCGTCCGATAAAGAATCACTTTACTTCCTTGTACAGGGTTTTTCATTATATATGGACCCTTCCATATCTCGCTTATTATTTGTAACAGATAAAAATGTCCCATATAAGAGTTGAATGGTTATTAAAGAAGTTTTTAAAATCCAACAAAAATAGTATACAGGATGTCCCCAAAAGAGGGTCAGAGCCAAAGTGTTCTTTCTTAAATGGGACACCCTATATATTTTTATATTTTCAAACTGTTCACCAATATATAATTGTTATAGTCCAACCTTAACAGTTCAGAAAATATATACGACACAGTAAGATGTAGTAATCTATCGATTGGAATTCAGTAAATTTATTTACAGAATGAAGTAATCTTAAACTAAGTAAGCCCAAATGAAACTATAAATATTGTTCAAAATGACCCCCCATATTGTCAATGCATAATTGGTATCTTCGGCGTAAATTCTCTAAACATTTAGAAATAATATCAGTATGATTATTTAAGTTATTAATTTCGCCTCGAATCTTTTCCTCAATTGTCTCAAGATTGTCATTTTCGCCAAAGTTAACTTTATCCTTCAGCATCCCCCATAAAAAAAATCTAAGGGAGTTAGATCGGGGCTATTAGGAGGCCATAGAATTGGAAACTGATTGTTGAGATGTTCTCTCACCTCTAATACATTATGGGGTGGGGCCCCATCTTGGTGCCAGATCATGGTATTTAATTGGTCAGCTGTAAATTCATCTCGTAGTATTTCACTTATGTTGGATATTATGCAGTTTAGGTAAGTTCTTCCTGTTAACTTATAATTGAAAAATATTGGCCCAACCACTTTATTCTGGAATATTCCACAGATTTTTTTATTTGTTGCACTTTCCGCTGTCGATGATTTTTATTTTCCCATGAGCGTCTATTTTTTCTATTAAACACGCCAGCTGTAGAAAAACTGGATTCATCTGTCCAACAGATTTTCTTGAGGATATCTGGAGTTTCATCCAAGCGACGAAGCATTTCCTGACAAAATATTAAGCGTTTCCATTTGTGCAATTCAGTGAGAGCCTGCACAGTAAGTATCTTATATGGTTTATAATTGTGTCTTCTCAGAGTTCTAAAAATTTTCATAGGATGTTTTTGTAATATATTGGAGCTGGTTACTAACGAGTCTTCAGAGTTTTCTGCAAAAATTATTCCTTCTCATTCAACTACAATAAATCCAAAGAAATATATATTATTTTACCTTCAAAATGCAGAAGTGTATCTAACTCATCCTCCTCATCAATTACAGACGTTCTTTTTCTCCTAGAAAATTTTTTAGTTTTCATTACATGCTGGTATATTCTGTTGAACGTATTTTTGCTAGGCGCATGCCGATTTGGATATAATTCCATAAATTCTCTCCTTGCATCTAATTTGTTATTATTATTTTTAACAAATAGAGAAAATATTTCTATCTTTTCATCATCTGTATACCGCATTTTCCAAACTATCAAATACAATATTTTATAATGGTGCGAATAAATACTTGTCAAATATGACTTGAATATGACAATGCTTTCATGGCCTAACCGATGTTTATAGTTGGTTTTCATCATACAGAAAAGGATTTTTAAATGAATATATTTTCTAAACTGTTAAGGTTAGACTATAACAATTATATATTGCTGAATTCGGATTGAAGTGAACAAGTTAAAAATATAAAAATATGTAGGGTGTCCCATTTAAGAAAGAACACTTTGGCTCCGACCCTCTTTTCAGGGACATCCTGTATAATATTTCTGTTGAATTTTGAAACCAACAATAATAACCATTTAACTCTTATTTAAAACATTTTTATCTGCCTCAAATAATAAGTGAGATATAGAAGGGTCCATATATAATGAAAAACCCTGTACATAAATAACTATTACCACCACCATTCTGCTTAGGTTGAGTTCAAATTTAAAATTCAATTGAACTTTTCAGAAATTTTTATATTTCAGGTGCTTGTAATTGTGCTGTAGCTTGTATTTTCGCCTACCTCTTTCCAATGGACACCTGGGATAGAAGCACCATCGATAGAATTCTAGATATGGGGGACAACTTATACATAACAAGCATTCGTCAAGATCCAGATAGATGCATGATTCACGTATCCACAAACAAAGTTTTCAATTCCATTTACTTAGATCGAGATAAAATCTCGTTCGAAATCGATTGTAAAAATGTTATCGAACAAAAGTAAAATTCTCTCCCACCTCTAATCTCCATTCCCAACTCAATTTTTTTTATCATCAGGTTTTCCTCTGTAGCAGAAGAACTGGTAAAAGAAACCTTCACCCGTGGCTTAGAAACATTTTTCACCCAACACCCTTCAGGTATCATTACCATGCTGGGAAAGTATGTAGCTGTTTGGATACAAGATGAAGCTTATTATCTTTTCGACCCCACAGAACATACTGAAGACGGTTTTCCAGCCCACGGCATACAATGTCATCAACGTCAAATTGAAAGGAACTTCCCAAGATATCCACCAAAAGGTATAAGTGATTCCATTCATTCTTAGGAACAGGCTAAACACTTTTGCTTGCTTCCAGGTGAAGGCTTCGCTGTACTCTATCGTTGTCTAGATTTAGAAGATCTAGTTTCCAATTTATACCTCAACTTGAATGTACACGTACCCTTCGCAAAGTTCACTCTTGAAGGATGTACGGTTGAAAGATTCACACACCTCAATTTAGAACCTCCAGAAAGATTAGAAGATCTGGAAATGATAAAAGAGCAAATGTTACCAATGGAACAGCTGCTAGAAAAGAAAAGTATACAGAACCAAAAATGAACTAAAGCTGGGTTAAAAGCTCACGAAACTTATTGTATATCTTTTAGGTGAACCCGGTTTTGATCTTACACAAGAAAGACTTACCACATATCTTGCTGAAGCTGAAGAGGACAATGAATTTGATAATGTGGAATTGGTGGAAATTTCACCTGATGCTACTGATCGTTTATCGCTTTCTAAACGTCCCTCTTGGTTACAAGAACCTTTCGAGAAAGCTGATGTATGCAAGTTTCCTATTCCACGCAAGAGAAGACCCAGCACAATTAGCTTTTATTTGGGTGGGTAGATAGATTTATCCATTCTTAATAGATTGTAAGTACTCTAGGACTTAGCTCTTACCGTCGAACTTGATACCAAACTGCCAAAGAAATACACTTCTTGATAGGAAGACTCAGCAAAGTATCTCTGGTCTGGAACCATGGCTGTTTTGGTTGGTATGGAAATAATAAGACAGTCAGTCAGTTTTCTCAATGAGTTTCTCCTAACAAACATTGAATGACTGAAATTCAAAAGGAGTTTTAGGCTTTTTCAAGGATTGGTTCATCCAATAAAAGTGTGAAACTATAACAGTTATGACCCACGTTGTCTAACAATGATTTAAATGCCTGCCCACAGCAGGTTCGGGTCCGATGGTAGCCAGAGCACACTCTAGCAAGGACGAATAAATACAATAACCACAAACCTAGGTTTACCTCATTTCTACTTTCAATTTTCCTTATAGATCTGGCTCCAGAAGGCTCTAGAGGTATTATGAGAGCAGGAACTCACCAAAACGATCCAAATTTTTCGAGATACAAGGGAAGACAAAGCATGGGGAACGCCATTTCAGCGCTTATCATGCTGAAATTCTACAAATCCAGATACTGGGTACCTGCTATACTAAACAAGATACTTAAATATGGTGATCTATTATATCGAGATGCTATGATTACTATCCCAAGAACTCAGGAGCTGAAACTTTCGAATTTCAATAAGAAAACGGTTTATTGGGATCGAACTTTGACGCCAAAGGTAATATCCCAATCTATTGGAGGTATTTAGCTTAATAGTTAGCATATATAAAACTTATACGCAGCCAAATTGCGTAAAAATTGATCTGGAAACCTCCAAACATGCCTTGCACATTTTTAAAGGTGGCTTCCCTTCCCCAGTCTGTGCACCAGGTCATTTCTCAGGAAAACTTCAGTCTGCTTTGGTCTTGCCAGTCCTTTCTGTGAGGTATTCCTACCTCATATTCAGGACTGGGGAGAAGTTTAGTGGCCATATAGTCTTATGGTTTTAAATGAAACTAACTGTTTCTAAATGACTCCACAATATATTTGAAAAAATGTGTGAATTGCAAGTAAATTATTGACAATTGTTTCGATTAATTTATCATCGTCAGAATCGAAACAATTGTCAATAATTTACTTGCAATTTACACATTTTTTCAAATATATTGTGGAGTCATTTAGAAACAGTTAGTTTCATTTAAAACCATATGATGAGTAGATTCCACGAAGTGAGGGTTTATACAGTTAACGCCATATAGTCTGTTTTCATATCTAAAATGGCTCCACTTATGATGTCCTCAATGGATATGTATCCTGATCAAACTATTTTGTTACTCAGGTTATTTTGCTGCCTAAATAGCCCCATCCTTGCTTCCCCCATTATCACCAGGTGTAATGGAGGAAGGCCAAATAAGGCTTCTAGTGCTGCCGTTGGCGTGCTTCTCATGCGTCGTCTTTGTCTACCAGACCAAAGACGCATATGTTATTATGGGTTTCACTACAGTGTATATCCAGTGTATCATTTGCGGACTCAATCCCCATGCTTTCCCACAAGTTCGTCTTGCCATCATTACTCTGTGATATTAAACTGTTAATTTGTTAAAGGTTGAAGACTTTGTGGTGGTGGGTCGATTGACCTCCAGCAATTTTGAAGTACTGGACCTGTTATCAGCTTTAGACAGTTATTTGATAGATAATAGCTGCTGTGTAATAATAGGCCCTGTAACTCTATCAGTTTGGGTGGAAGAGGGAAAATTCTATGCTTTCGATCCAAGTGGAAGGTAAGTTAAACAAACTGTTCGAGAATGCTTCAACTTTAATTAATGTTTGTAGGGATTCAGAAGGAAAAACAATTCCCCAAGAAGATTTAGATATAAATCCAAACTTAGGAAAGGCATGCGTCATGTGGTTTTCAAACCTTAAGGATTTCGTCAATCTGTATATGTACAATGTACCGAAACCATTGAGGGCTGATCCGTTTTATCTCAGTAAAGTTCATGTTACAGACTACGTAGACCTTCCAGAGGCTTGGTATAATTTTAAAAGTAAAACATTCAAACTAGGATCGAAAAACTTTTTATCAAAATTAATTGTGCAGGTATTTTTCGTGGAGTATGGATTCTGAGAGGAGGTATGAGTCAAAGTGACAGAATATTCGACGTAGTATCCAGAAACTTCCAAAGTCCTGCGATGTGTTTGGCTGCGTTAACAATGCAACAGATAACGCCCCTCAAGGAGTTTCTCAAAGAAACTGTCGATGAAGTGAGTCTCAACCTAATTTATTTACATTGCAATGGTGAAAAATTGTAATGCTCTAGGTTTTGGAAATCGGTGATAAGTTCTACAAGGACTCGATAAGAACTTTGTCGGAAAAAGGACAGTTTAACGATAGGATGTTGATGTTGAACGAAATTAATAGAAACTTCAAATGGGAAGACAAAATGGTGGACTACGACATAGAAGAATGTGTTACTAACGGTATTTTTGATTGTACGAAGAACAATTTTCCGAAGGTACGTATCGATTCTTGAAGGCTGGGAAAGTTTTGTATATCAATAGCATCTTGAGCCACTCCCTTTACAAGATGGACGTCAACGTTAATCTCACAATTATTAGCTTTGGTGTCAATAAGCATGATACGCCAGACGATAGGGGTAACAACTACAAGTTATTTGCAATACGACTGATTTTTTTTCATATAAGTACCTTAAATTATGTAGATTAATATGAAAAAAGGTTTTAATTAGGAAAAAAAGTCAAAAACTCTTTTTTTTGGAAATTCTTCAATACTTCGCACTGGGAGAAAGGCAGAGAAGAATAAAAAACACCACCGTGTAAGAGGTGTGTTTTGCAACAAAAAATGCCTCCCGCGTTTCTTTCGTCCGAGCAATGGTTTGTCCGGAAAAAATTCGGTAAACTAAGTATGTGTTCCGCATCCGCGCGACTCTATTTTCTGAAGCGCGGCGGAGTACATTATAAACTATTGTACAGTTATAATGTAGATATAAATAATTGTAATAGGGCGTTTTGAAGAGGAAAGTGTCAGCTTTAAGATGGCATTTTTTTGTCATAGTACATAATCATTTTTAGCAAATTACTCATATATAATATAAACATTATATTCTGATCAAAAACCAATAATCTCAATAAAAAATATATTATATAGTAAGGTGGCATTGGAACAATTTTTCAAAGAATGGAAACTGTTATTTAGGAGGTCTGTTCCATTAATAAAATTCACGGATAATTAATTTTTCCTAATTACGAAATACGGCACTTTTCATTATCTTGTACATTTTAGGAATCTTGAATTTACAAGAAAATATTATAGGTACAGTGTGGAAACCACTTATGGAATAAAATTCTTCATGTCATTATTTTAGACAATTATAAAAAATGCCGATACACATCAACTTTTAAATTGAGTTGTGCGTTATCTAAACATAAATGTAAATGTACGGGGCGATTCACGCAAGTATGCCATAGTAGGTGCTGTTGTTTTTTAAAGAAACACCCTGTATATTTGCATATTTTTGAAATCTTCTTGATGAGCAGATTCCAACAAACTAAATAATGTATGGTCAATTATGAATTATACAGGGTGAAATTTTTATTTTTACAGTTATTAAACACATACATAAAATAGGTACTTGATGTATTTGATTTTTATACATTAAAATAAATGCTCAAAATGTTCTCCACCTAGTTGTTGGCAATAGCACAGTCTCCTATAAAAATCCTCCTTAACTTTGTTTAAAGTTTGAGGTGAAATATTCCGTATTTCTGTAGTTATCCTGTCTTTGAGGTCTACCATGCTAGTTGGTTTTGTTGCATATACTTTGTTCTTGAGAAAACCCCACAGAAAAAAATCTAACGGCGTAAGGTCTGGCGATCTAGCTGGCCACTCGATAGTACCTCTTCGTCCAATCCATTTATTGGGGAAGATTTCATCTAAATAAGTTCTTACCATTAAAGCATAATGGGGTGTTGCCCCGTCTTGCTGAAACCAAACATTTTCATTCGATAAGCTAGGATCTATTGCGTTTGGATATAAGTTTGCCAACGCAGGAATACCTTCATTTCTAAGCATATTTAAATATATTTCAGGTATCAAATTTAAATCTATAAATATAGGACCAATAATATGGTCGCCTATAATACCTGCCCAAAAGTTCACCTTTTGAGGGTACTGAGTATGTGTCTCACGCATCCAATTAGGATTCTCTGCTGACCAATATCCACAGTTCTGTCGGTTTACCTCTCCATTTATTGTGAATGTTGATTCGTCAGAAAAAAGAATGGTACCAAGAGCTATCTCATTTCTGTTCAGCTTATTCATCAATCTTTAGCAGAAATCCATTCTACGATCTGGATCGTCTTCTGTTAACTCCTGCACAAAAGTTAATTTGTAGGGATGAAGTTTTTCTTTATGAAGACATCTTAGAACAGTTGTATGACTAACATTATTTTCACGGACAATTCGACGTGTACCTACTTGAAGCTGGATTCTCTTAGACACTTAACAAAATATTCACTTTCACATCATCTTCAATGAAGTGTGGTTTTCTTTTCAATGGTTTGACATGTCCAAGTTCTCTGAATTGTGCATGAATTTTAGACATAGTAATTTGTGAGATATTAGGCAATTCGGGATACCTGTAATTAAATAAGTTTGCCACTTCAACTTGACTTCTGCAGTTATCCCCGTACCCGATCATCATTAAAATCTCAATTCGGTGAGTCTCAGTTAAATATTTCATTGTTATCTCGACAAGAAAAGAGTGTTTGACAAAGATTTCGCTTTTTGAGTATAAACTGTCAACACATCAACAACTGACAGAATAGAAAATAATCCACATTATTTACCGATTTCAAACAATCCACATTATTTGCCGATTTTGTCAAATTATTGGCGTTTTTAGGCAATTTTTAGGTATTTATGATAAAATTCATGGGCGTAGCAGGTTTTGTTTAATATACAAATACGTCTAATAATTAGTTAGTTTAGATTTTTGATAAATCCATATTAAGCTAATTTAAAAAAGTACCAATATTTAAAATATTAATTTTAAAATTTCACCCTGTATAATTAATTTATAATTGACCATACATTATTTAGTTTGTTGGAATCGGTTCATTGAGAGAATTTCAATAATATGCAAATATACAGGGTGTTTCAATAAAAAAAACGACTATCTCATACTTGCGTGAATCACCCTGTCCATTAAAATTTATGTTTACATAACGCACATCTCAATTTAAAAGTTGACGTGTCTCGGCATTTTTTATAATTTTCTGAAATAATAACAAAGAAGTTTATTCCATTAGTGGTTTCCACACTGTATATTAAGTACTGTAACTTTCATAAAACTGGAGTAATTTTAAAGGGGTTTTCGTAGAAATGTTGGGGAAACTCCTAAGATCAAGAATATATAATTACAAAATTGATTAATATACATACATTTTTTTATTCAATGATTTTTTGTATTATAAGCGAAAATAGCAATTTTTATAGATTCGGGTAGGAATCTTCTTTATTTTCTCAAAATAAAACTCGATACTCCTGCAATATAAAGATTAATATTCAACGAACAAAATGTATACCTATAGTGAATAGGTATAAAAGATAATTAATATACAGGGTGGAGCAATCTTCTGACATCGGAGGATTACATCGTTGTGGTGATAGATAGAACTTTATAGTTTTGTGTGAGCTAATACAGTTACTGAGAGCACATTTTGAAAATACTTTCGATTCTACAGGGTGTTCCAAAACCACGTAGCAGCACAAACTTACATTTTTTTCAATGGAACGTACTATATTTTGTTCAAGAATCGAAAAGATCTCACCGAGAGCGTTACAAAAATATAGCACTCTAATATATTATAAGACTGTTTTACAAAGATATGGCCAATTATTAGCAAAAAAGACCTCCTCTTTAACACTCTGCAGAACAGTAAATTAAAATAAATCAACA
>CAJUYH010011404.1:0-11084 GCA_910591685.1 Galerucella tenella
TAGAGGAGAGTTGCCTTGATCGTACCAATTCTCGTCTTTCAATATATGTAGCTCACATACTGATAGTTGTTATGCCCAAAATTATTGTATAGTTAAATCCATTCTTTCACCACCTTATAATTTTTTTTAAATGTGGTACACGTTCATTTAGTACCTGATAACAATAAATTACTAAGGCCCTGCAAGTGGTACAATGAAAGAAACTAGTTGCCTTCATCGTACCAGGGGGCTCCTTGATCGTACCCTGCACAATTCATATGTGGTTAATATCGTATGAAATAAACTACAAATAATAGACTCATGAACATTCTCTTTAATGAATCCCTTAACCCATGCAAGAGACGTTGCAGTGGGTTCTCGCAAACTGAGTTCTGGATGGTGAGCCTTGAATCCATAATACCATTTTTCCCCGCTAATTGGGTTTGCTTATTAAAATTATGGGGTATATGGTTTTATTCAGCTATCTGGAATGCTAATTTCCTCACATCAGCTATTGTCAATCCAAACATTGGGTAAGATGTGGTCAAGCAATACTTTTTATACATCTTCCGGTAATGTGGTTTGCTTGACGATGATCTTGACTTCTCCATTAGCAGAAATATTTGTCTCCTTCAGATAGCGGTTGACAGTAGGTTTAGGAATGTTATATGTGCGGCAGCAATCGTTGAACCCCATATCTCTGTTCCGAAAAGAAATAAGAGCTCGATGCATATCATCTCCGGTCCACGCTCCATATTTCCTTTTTGACATCTAAAACACACACAAATATGTGTGTCAGACATTAAGTATCGTTTAAAAGTAACCGGTACGATCAAGGGAACCTTAAAATGGCGGTACGATGAAGGAACCTTAAAGTGTTACGACGAAGGCAACTCGTCGTCGTAGCGGGAGATATAGAAATCCTAACCCGCAAACAAAACTACGGCGGAAACTGGATGATTTTTCATTACTAAATTAAGTGTAATAAATAAGTATATGTACTGAAGTGAGTTACTCTTATCGTAAAAGGATCTGTGAGCTTACGAAAGATGGTGAAATATCACATGGAACCAGCCACAAATACATAAACTAATATGAAACATAAACCACTACAAACAAACACGTACAACTTTTGCTACTGACTCTCCACAATAGCAAGTATTTATTGTCGCTGCTTGAGTGCTCTAGCGTCACTGTTAGTGGGAAAATAGGAGCTGGTACGATGAAGGATACGGTACGATCATGGCAACTCTCCTCTAATACTCTCAGTGATATAAATATAGTGTTTAAGACAATGGTTAGTTGTAGTGCTTGTGGACGTTCAAAGACTGCTAAAAACGACGCTTTGAAAATTACTTCTTATCGGTGAGTACATATTATTATAATAATTATACTCTACAGATGTTAAAAGTTTCAAAAAATACACATAGCTGTTCCTAACCTAAATTTTCACTTGACATGATATGACATGACATGGGCGTATCATTTTGATTTTTTAGTTTATAAACAAATAAATCAAATTTATTTTCAGCATATCATTATTATTTAGAAAGCTTCTAGCTTTTATATCATTTTATAATAGGTACTTGTTACTTACAATATTTTGTATTCTGCTAAATTTTAAGTTATTGAAAATATTGATTCCATTTTATAGAAATAGTTTTATCCTAATTAAAATGGGGTACGGCGCCACTGATATATTCTATTCTGCGGCGGCCATTTTGGATAACCATCCTGGTTAACTGTCCTTGGCGTAAGGATCCTTCCTTACTACTTTATGTTCGAAGACCTAGACCTAACACGAAATATTCTTTTTCTACTACCGTGCGCTTTAACCCACTTTCCCGCACGCATTTTAGCTTTGAAAGTGTCACTTTCCCGCACTAGTGCGGGAAAGTAAAATTATGCAAATTTTGACCTTATTAGATAGTTTTTTACTTCGGAAGTTATAACTATTCTTACACCAGGTGAATAAATAGTCCATCAAATAAAATCTACATGTTTTCTAGCTTTTTGTTGCATTTTTAATTTTCTGAAAATATAAAATAATGAAAATATTTTGATATAACCTTGTACATTCTTCAAAGTAGTGTCATAAAACACCTATCAAACCACCCGGGCTTGATATAAGAAAAATATATAAAATAAAATTATTTCATCTACAAATGACTTAAAATTTCTTCTGTATGTTCCTTGTGGTATATTATTCATTCTTTTTTTAATTTCTTGGGAAATTAAACCACAATATTTTTAAATTCTTTATTTCAACGTTTCGGTAGCGTTCCAGCTACCGTTGTCAAGAAAAAATAGCTGGAACGCTACCGAAACGTTGAAATAAAGAATTTAAAAATATTGTGGTTTAATTTCCCAAGAAATTAAAAAAAGAATGACTTAAAATTGTTGCCGTCACCTTCATCGTCATCTTTATGTGACCTGCAAACGATGCCATCCTCATCAACGTCATTCACTCACCAGTTAACACCAAATAACTCCACTGGACCGGCAATTTTAAGTAATTCACAGAATGCAACAAATTGTGTTTCTGATAATAATATTTATAATAATAATTGATAATAATAATAATAGTTTTTGGTTAAAGTTTTGTATATGATATGATATTGTCTTGGAGCTTGTTTAAAACGAGTCCACACTGTATAATGAAATAATCAATGCCCATATCCCAGATTCCATTTCCCATTAAATTTCAATCATAAAGGTGGAATTGTCCGATAATCCTTGACGCATACCGCACGTGCCACTTCTGATATACACTAAGGGTATCGTCCTTTCTTCATAGGAAAAGGACGACACATTTCAATACGTGTTTGCCTAACAGGATTGTCGAAATACTAAAAAGCAGTGGTACGATTCAGAAAATTACGTCAATTTTTAAAATCCTTTTTTTTTCGTCTTGAAAAAAATCAGTGGTTGTCATCCTTCCGGTTGAAAATGTTATAGACGTAATCCTTTTCGTTTTGCATCTCCGTAGGATCAGAAAAACATGCTGAAACCATTATTAAGACAGTGGCGTGAGGGGAAAATAACCTTTTTATTTCTACGGCAATGGAGAACAACTATATATCATTTCTTTTTAAAGAATCCTTATTTATGTAAATAAAGTTCCATCTACCTCTGTATTTTCCTTTTAATTATTGGAATCTATCTAAAAATTGTTTAGTTACAATTATTTATTTATTCGACCCTCAAAGTATTAAAATTAGGTAAGGATCCGCCACTGTTTATAGACGTTAAGAAGCTTTTTGGGGGTACGAATAGAAAAGGTGGAGGGTAGTGGCTAACCTTAGGTCACTCTGCGCTACTTTCACTCCAAATTCGATTACAAGCGTCCTTTGAATTTTAAAAAGTCCCCTCGCCTATAACCTCAATGGAAACCTCGGATGGAAATGCTTATAGCCATTATTATCGTGCCCGAATTTGAAATTATTCATAAAAAGAACTTTCAAGGAAAATTGTCTTATTATTTTATAAAATCAAAAATACTAATCTGAACGTTTCACAATATTTCGTTGACTCGACAGCTGTTCTTAAGGATTCAGTAATAAAAGTTTTAATTAAATTTAACTTTTATTTGTTAATTAAATATTACCCACTTACAACTAATGAAATATTTCAACTATTTTAACCCAAATTTCACTATCGTCTTTATTTAAATTAATAACTAAGGGTCTACAGTGACAATAGCATTTCGATAGGAGTATTACTTCTCACATTTCTAATCAACTGTTTAACACTTGAGTTTGATGTGGGTTGAACATTTTTCAGATCTAACTCTGGGTTTTAGCTGATGCCACATGTGTTCTTTATCGTTAAATATGCAATAATATTCCACTATATTATTCCCTGCAACACTGTGTGGCCCATATTTTTAACGATAGTATCAAAATAGTATATTATACACTAAGGTGGTGAAGACTATTATTATTGACCAAGCACCAAGATTATTTCGCGAGGGGCTTTGCCTCGAGCAGAATAAGGTGCGAGGTTATTAAATGTGTGTGTATACCTATACAATTTTTTACACTACTAGCCAAATTTAAGACAAAAATTAAAAATAATTCATAAACGTACCACGAGAAGCACTTACTCCGTCGTCTGACTGACAAGTACACTGTCAGTTTTCGATTTATGAACGTACTCGCTATGTCATCAGTCAATTTTGGTTAAGCGCGAATTTTAAACTAATGGCATTTTTATTCAAATAATTTTATCTTGATAAGTAATATCAAGCTGCAAATATGTTGAAGACAATCTCCTGGGTATACAAATCTATGTTGCACAAGTTTTTGTTGAACTACTATCAAAGATTACAAAATTAAAATATAAGATGTTTCACTCCTGGGCGGTTTGATTCAAGTTGCTGTCCCAAACGGACGCCGCTCTCATAAATTATGTTTACGACTCGCTTTTGTTGTCAAAAACGAGACCGGTAGATACCAGAGAAGTTCGAAAAGCCTATTTTATTTTAAGCTATACAGGGGTAATTAGAGAAATATATATTTAATTTAATAGGATTCTTTATCACAAAGGTTTATTTTCAAATGTTAATTATTTCGAAAAATGTTAGGGATATGAATTTGAATTTTTAAAATGAATCAATTCACACTGTTTATCCAGCATCTTTGTAAGTTTGTGATACTTATTGATAATCTAGCAGATATTTATCACAAATTCAATTAAATATACTCATCAGCCACCAGAATAATAGGGCCATTAAATCTTAAATTTTGATCTTTAAATAACACGCATTTTTTGGATTGACAAGGTTAAAACAGTAAAAAGAGAAGCACCTTTATTAAAAAATTTATAAATGCTCTAAAATACTAAGTTAGGAGTTTGGTTTATGTGTTAAATTTAATCTATTGTTTTTCAAATCTTTCAATATACATTTGAGAGTAAAATATATACGGACTCTGGTATAGAGACTTGCATAATATTTGAAAGGAAATTGATTACATGGATGATGAAAAAAAATTTTTGTAAATTCGTTCAAAAGGAACTGACCAATTCCACTTTGGTTAGCTATAGAATTGAATTTTTGTGTTTCCTTGCTTAATGTACTTGTTTATGTAATATCCTTATTATAAAAATAAATCCGTAATTTTGTATTAGCAAATATTACAAAATATTTAGTGTTTAAGCTTTGCTATTAAAGAGAAAAATATTAATATGACTTTTTGCTCATTTCAACAATTAATTAATAAATTTAAAAAATCTATACAATATAAATATAAAACACGAACAACCAATAAACACCGTTCTAAAATAACATCGCTCGACGGGCGACGTCCCGTATAACATGCCAACTCAAATGCAAGTAAGGACGTAGCGACGTACTGTACCATCCAAGTCACCAGATAGTCACCAGCGGCATCGGTGCTTCACGCTATAAATTCGAACAAGTGAAACATCTTATATTTTTATTCTGTAATCTTTGCTACTATCTCTGAATTCTCAAAATATTTGAATTTGTCCAGTATTGACCTAGGTAAATAATAGAAAAAAATTATTAACCACTAATAGAAAAATTCAACTTCTCAGTTGGCTAGAAGAAGCAATAATTGTCAACTTCACAGCTAGTAGTGGAAAAAAGTATTATTTTTCTATATTCAACGCTGCTAAAACTTGTAAGATCAGATTTTTTGGACGATTCCTCAAAATATTTGTCATTTTTCAATTGAATTTCCCGTTTACTGCTGTTATTATTTGGTACTTCATTCTTTTGACGGCTATGATAAGTAGAATTGTCCACAATTACACTATTTTCCGGTATATTCGACAATACATACTTTTCAAACCAATTTTAGGTGAGTTCTTCTGTTCTTGGTAATAATCTAAGCTTGAATCTTTAATATTCTTTGCTGACAACAATAAAGCATTTGGAACCCAACTAGTACCATACTGCGCTATTGTTATCGGATTAACGACTACTTGCTGTCTTAAATCAATCCTGTTGGCATAAGTCTAAGCGAAATATCTTGAAACTAAGTATACCTAAAGAAGAAAAGACTTTAGTTTCGTTTCTACTGGCCGTTCTAAAAACTGTACCTTCTGGAAAGGGTGATGGGCTAGTTCAAGAACCTTTCCTAATTCAAGTTTGCGCACTATACAGTACTAAATATGATGCCAGTTGCAAAAAATCTATGAAAAACTTGAAAAATGGTCGAATACTTCCAAGATTAGGAACTTTTATTGTTATTATTCGTGTCATTAATGATTGAAAACTATTCAACTTTTAAATTATTCATCGTAAAATATTGCGTTACCATAGCAACGAACAATAACTCATTAGAAGTGTCAGTGTGAAGTTGGACGTCAAAAAAGTAAACCAGAGTTACGCAATAAATTAAAAGAAAAAAAATGTGCACCGAAATTGTGAAAATCGAAAAATTGGAGTATCGAGCCATCATCAAGTACCAGTATTTAAAAGGGTTAAGAGGTAAGCAGATTTACGAAGATATGCTTAATACCCTTGGTGAACAATGTCCTTCGTCCTCTTCAAGACCTAAGAAGTTTCGTGTCCAAAAATCTGCTGGAACAGTTCTTGCTTCAGTTTTTTGGAATTGCCAGGATTAATTTTTTGGATAAGGGTAGAACAATAATCGGAGATTACTATTCGACATTACTGACCACTCTACGGGAAAAAATTAAAGAGAAAAGACGCGGAAAGCTATCCTATTGCTTTTGCAGGACAAAGCCCCTGCACACAAATCTCATGTTGCCATGCAAAAGATTCGTGATCGTGATTCGAGATTGAGATTGCTTCTATTTGTAATTTCATTATCTTCTTCTTCTTCTTCTTCAATATCGCTCGGATAACCTGAGGATTCTTCTGATAATTGATTTCCAGTGATTAAGCAAGGACCCGGCTGCTCCTTTTCAGCAGAATTATCTTCAGAGTCATCGAAATCTTCTGAAATTTTCTCAACATTCTTTTGTACATAAATCAGTACATCGAAGCCCATGCTTTCAACAATCACATCTGTTTCCTTCACAACCGGTTTCACAGCTACAAGAAATTATTTTTAATAATTCGTCAGGTATGACAGAATCTTCAGTGAAACGCGCCGACGTGGCATGAGAATTTCTGAATTATCGACAATAACTTCTTTCCAGCCCCACATTGTTGGTGTTGTTTCGTTTCCAAGCCACGTTTGAAGCTGGTAGAAAACTCTATAAGAGTGTTGTGTAGCCGCACCAACAGTGGGTGGTCCAGTGGGTGGTGTCCAGTTTGAATGTTGACTTTGCAGTTGATTTCATGTACAGTTGAAATTTTGATTCATTCGGAGATTATTCTTGTTTGCCTTTGTATATTGATGTAACTTGCAAACATTCCGAGCAATAATTGTTGGATCTGCGTCAGTCAGTCATTATTGGACTTGTATGTTCATAGTAATACTTTTAAAAATAGAAATATCTAATCAAATAATGAAACAAAGAATCTTTTGTATTTTTTCCATACAATTGAATAGTGCAATTGGTTTTTGAGAATCATTTTAAAATTCAAACTAATTATTAACATTTAGTAAAAAAATATTGTTGCAGAATTCATTTTTTGATTTTTCCAACTTTTGAGCGTGTTTCTAAATGGACACTTATTATTTCACATGGAAGTATGACTCAAGACGAAAAAATGGCGACATGAATGAAGTATCTACGACAATTTTCCAAAGAAGAATTTGAATTTGTAAAAAAATTTTTTGGACCGAGAAACGTGATTATCTCGGAAATCTCTCGATATTTTTATCTGAAAAATTTGTGGATTTTTCGGACATAGAAAGGTATACTACCACCAAGTTTCGCCAAAATAAAATTATTATTGTGTAAATGAAAAATAAAAAACGATAAAAGCGGTTTTTTCGCATTTTTCTCGTAAATTTTAAGGTTATATAAAAAATCCTCAACATAAAAGTTGTAGACCTTTTTATGATCTACAACTTTCCTATTGTACACTTTTCTCTCCGACGTCAACTTTCGCCGGATATCGCAATAATCCAAAATTCCACCCCTTTTCACCCCCCAAATATATCTGGAATCACCCCTGCTCACGCATTTATTTTTTTTACGTTCCCATCCTGTTAACAATTTTGTTTTTTTTTTCGTTTGAAAGTAGCTAATTCGACTAGTCTAATTAGAAATTTTTGCTTTTATTTGATATTTTGAGTAGTTTCCTAAAGCGATCAAAGGAACACAAATTGCTAATATTAAATGATAATATTGTCAAATCCCAGAACATAATTTAACAACTAATACACCACATTCGCTCGATGCATATTAAAATGTTTAACCAACACATTTGTCTCCGTCCGAGTTTCAGCTCGCAATTCATGCATTCTGCATGCGCTTGCAATTGTCAACGTTAAACAGCTTTTAACGGAAGACGAATGTGTTCTGAATCTTCCCCGATGGGGTAAGGGCAGTTTAGAAAGGGGGAGGAAAGTTACAGGAATAAATTAAATTGTGACTGCAACTGGAACTATGCGCCACTTGTGTACCTGTTATTCCACTTCGGTGCTTGCTGGACACTCTTCCACAGATAGAAATGGATAATTTGAATTTTCTTGCGATCTATTTGTAACGTGATGCTTACGAGGGTGTTATGAAATGTTGGTAACAATGTAACATACTTTTTTCAACGTTTTGTATACTTTTCGATTCAGGAATTTAAAAAAAAATTGTAATTTTTTGAATTTTTGACATTTGGGAATATAAGAATTTTGAAAAATTAATATTCTGGAATTCTTTGCAATTTTGGAACTATAGAATTTTTGAGCATTAGAACTACGGAGTTCTAGTGTTTTTGGTATAACCAAATTCATAAAGTTCAAAATTTTGGTTTTTGGACCTTTTGACCATTTGAATTTGGGTGACTTTTGGAATTTTAGAACACCACCCATAATTTAAAGTAATTTCAAAAATTTATTGTTAGCGTTTGTGGCATAGCAAAAAATATGGAGAATTTTTGGTTTTTTGTAAATTTGGATTAGGGGCGCTTCTGGAATTTTGGATCGCTATCTTTTGATTTACGCAATTTTGAAACTTTAGAGCTTAGAACCGATTTCGAAAATTTATAATTTTTCATTTTGTAGCCCTAGTGTTATGGCATTTATTGATTTTAAAATTTTGTAGGGTTTTTGATCTTTTGGATTTGGATGACTTTTCAAATCTAGAA
Organism: Galerucella tenella; assembly: GCA_910591685.1. Lineage (NCBI taxonomy): Eukaryota > Metazoa > Arthropoda > Insecta > Coleoptera > Chrysomelidae > Galerucella > Galerucella tenella. The sequence goes on from CAJUYH010011404.1 coordinate 9,170, forward strand.
GGTTTTGATTCTGAAATTTTAAAACTTTGCTATTTTGAAGCTATAGAACTTTTGCAATTTAAGAATTTATATTTCAACAACTTTTGAGCTCTACTGTTTTCGGCATAACCAACATTGATTAGGATTTTCCGAATTTTTCACCTTTTGGATTTGTGGATTTTTTGGAATTTTGAAAAATTAGATAGATAGATAGATAGATAGATCTTTATTGTTCTTTCGTATGAGGATACATGAACAAGGGTGACAACATTTATAACAATATTAGCTAATACAAAACATATATATTTTAATAATAAATTTTGTAGCAGATTAGGTTTGGATAACATATCTTGACAAGAGTGAGGTGATATTATTCGTTTACAATGAAAGATCTGATTTTTAATATTCTCTTTATTATGTCATATATTTGATAGAGAATTTGTGGTTCGGCTTCATTATTTATTATTGATTCAATATCAGTTACGGATTGATATATTTCAAGAAAGGGACGTCTAATTCCTTCATACACTGGACAAACAAAAAATAAGTGTTGTAGAGATTCTAAGGCAAGGCAGTTACAAATAGTACATACTTCATTGATTTTTATTGTGTATGCATTGTTATTAACATACATGTAAATTATATTACTATTGTGAGTGCGTATCTGTGAAATTAAGCGTTTAATGTGTAAGTTTATGGAGAGATCTAAGTGATTTGTACAATAGAAAGGATGTTTGCCTTGTAGAATGTGCTTATACATTGGGCAGTATGTACTTAAAAGTATTTTGTTCCAATCTTCTATATAACTATGTTGCTCAAATTTTTTCTAAGATAGTGCTGATTGTGTCCGAGTCAAAAGTATCAATATCAAGTTCCGAGGCTCCGATTTTATGTAGGATGTCATTTAATTGGCTGATCCAGTTATATTTTGATACTATTTTATTCTGCTGGTTTAGTTGACACATTCTCTTTAGTGCAATCTTGGGAAATCTATTTAAAGGTAACTTTTTAATCTTTAATAAATATTCTAGAGCTTGTTTTATAATAAAATACCCAATTTTCACCAATTTTATTTCAGCTCTCAATATGTAACTGGGCGTAGTTTTCTGTAAATAGAGAAAATTTTTCCAGAAGTGATTTTGAATTATTTCTCCTTCATTTATATACCGAAGTCCCCATATTTCACTGGCGTACGAGTAGGTTGGAACTACGATACTGTAGTATAGGGCCTTAACACTTTTAATATCGGTCATGTGTGAAGATTTAATTACATTCTGAATTGCGTTTTGTGTTATTTTAGCTTTCTTTATCCGCGATTTTAAATTTTCTGAAAATGTATCATTAAATGAGAATATCACTCCTAAATAATTATAGTTATTCACTTGCTCAATTAGTGTGTTTTTGTACCAAAATTTAGGTTTATGCCCGATATTAGCACTTCTCCTGAATATAACTACCTTTGTTTTATTCACATTAACTACCAGTTTGTTACTATCGCTATAATCCGATAGAATTTTCATAGATTTGTTCAGCTGAATTTCTGAGTCTGCCAGTACAACAAAATCATCGGCATACCCCAAAGCATATATGTCAGTGCTTTGATCTAGAGAGACACCTCTAGCGCCTTGTTGCTTGAAGTAGCTCTCTATGTCTGATACATATAATGCAAGCAATAGTGGGCTTAACGAGTCGCCTTGAAGGATTCCTTTGGTGATCTTGATTTTGTTTGAGACACAGCCTTTCTGATCAATTGTAAGTGTAGCCGTGGAGTACATTTCTTTTATAATTCTAATCATCTTTCCGCTGACACCATTTGAGTAAAGTTTTTGCCAAAGTTTCTCGAAATTAATATTATCAAAAGCTTTTTTGAAGTCAACAAAAAGTGCAAGAACCTTTCTCCCAGGTAGTCGCAGGTGATTACCTATTACAGAGTACA
>CAJUYH010011405.1:0-11083 GCA_910591685.1 Galerucella tenella
ACATAATCATCTTAAAACATTGACACAATTACTAACTGTATAAAAATACTATTTGACATTAGATTACTAAGATACATTCTAACAAGTATAGTATAAGAAAGTGGCCATTTTGTGAGGCTTAAAGCGACAGGCCATATATTTAATTTATATTCGTTCGTGTCTATCGTCTATTTCCATGAAATATCAATATGCTGGACTAGCTAGTTTATAATGTAGAAGGTACAAATGAACTATTTACCAAAAATTGATATAATATATTTTTTTAATAATCAAATTATATTTTAAATTATAATACTTCGGGAGACGCGTTGACATTTTATTAGATTGTACTTTATACTTAACAGTAAATTCAATTTCGCAGTCACATCTGCTCCATGGATGGAATTTTTCAAGTCAATATTATTACTTTTTATACCGAATCAGCCATTTGTCAGTAATTTTATTTTAGCTACCATGTTAACAGATTTTAATATCTTTCTACAACATCTGAAGAAACAAATTGCATATTCACAAACAATTTTGTGAAATGTTGAAAAAATATTTTTATAGTGTAACTATCGACGCTCGTAGCAGAACGTTTTTATAACGGCTCTAAAAAAGTCCTTCAATAGATTATCATTAGACATTTATAAACGTTCCAAAAATTGTTTTATTATAGCAACAGACAACATCTATAGAGCATGTCTAACAGTCGATTTGTTTTATAATCTGCGCCAATTCCATGCTTATAAGAGCTATAAGAACATTGTAAAAGTGTTTAGAAAACAGTGGCAGTTTTATAAAATGGTTCTGTAAACGTTCTGAAAGCCATTATAAAACTTAAATTGTTGGTTGGGATCTCTATGCAGGATGTGTGAACAGGAAGATGAAACTGTCAGGCATGTCTTATGCGAGTGTCCAGAGTTATCGTAAATGAGAGAGTGTGTGTTCGGTGAGTCTTGGCCTACTCCTGCCGATATGAAGGAGATGACTCCTAGTGACCTGTCAACCTTCCTGGGAAGGACAGGATGGATGATGACCTGGGAGGACAACTCCTCGGAAGGATGTACAATGGGTGACATGTGGCCTAAGTGCTGTGAGCCTACAATCACTTTCCCTACTCTACAGATACAGATACAGATACAGATACAGATACAGATACTTGTTGAATATTATACTATTATCACAAATGTATTGGGAAGGGATCTTAAACGTCAAGATCTGGCAAACCGTACAGTGCCTTGAAGATTTTATTTGTAATCTTTACTCCTAAAACGTTTGTTTCTAGATATTTTTGGTATGGTGGCTGAGAAATATGGAGATTGATATATCAAGCGAATTTGAAAATCAAGGGCTTTTCTAAGAGTATCACAATATATGACAACTCGTCCATGGGCTGCAGCGTTATGAAGATTTCATGTGTCATTCGGATCATTAACAAGAAAATTTGTAAATTTCTCGTGACTGAAAAATATGGTGATTGATATATCAAGTGAATCTAAATATCAAGGGCTTCCTGAGAGTGTCACAAAGGTCAATATATGGCAACCTGTCCATGGTTTGCAGCGTTTTGAAGATTTCATGTGTCATTTCAATCTTTAACCAGCTAATTTGCAAATTTTTTTGATTGAGAAATATAGTGATTAATATATCAAGTGAATCTAAAAATCAAGAGCTTCCTAAGAGTATAACAGAGATCAATATATGAAAACCCGTCCAGGGTTTGCAGCGCCTTGAAGATTTCATGTGTCATTTCAATGTTTAACAAGCTAAATTGTGAATTTTTTGTTACTGGAAAATATAGTGATTGACATATCAAGTGAATTTAAAAATCAAGAGCTATCTAATGGTATCACAAAGGTCAATATATGACAACCCGTCTATGGTTTGTAGCGCTTTGAAGATTTCTTGTGTCATTTCAATGTTTAACAAGCTAAATTGTGAATTTTTGTGACTGAAAAATATAGTGATTGATATATCAAGTGAATTTAAAAATCAAAAGCTATTTAATGGTATCACCAAGGTCAATATATGACAACCCGTTTATGGTTTGCAGCGCTTTGAAGATTTCTTGTGTCATTTCAATGTTTGACAAGCTAAATTGGGAATTTTTTGACTGATAAATATAGTGACTGATATACCAAGTGAATCTGAAAATCAAGGGCTTTTTAAGAGTATCACAAAGGTCAATATGTGACAACCCATCCATGCCTTGCAGCGCTTTGCAGATTTAATGTGTCATTTCAATCTTTAAGAAAGTTGGAAATGTTTTGTGACTGAAAAATACAGTGAATTGATATAAATATCAATTGAATTTAAAAGTCAAGGGCTTTCTGAAAGTATCACAGACGTCAATATATGACAACCCGTACATGGTATACTGCGCTATGAAGATTTAATGTGTCATCTCAATCTCCATCAAGTAGCTATGAGGTAGGAAAGTAGATAACCATGAACTGTGATTAGTCTGAAGGTATCTACATTTTACTCACCTAATAATGTCAATGTTTGCATGTTTCAATTATAAACTAACTGGATATTTCACAGTCCTTGTGGAAACCCGAAATACACCTTGAATATATTTGTGATATTGATTGAAGTGGAAGAGTTGTATATTTTTTTTAAGTTTAAAACAATAAACTATTTTTTATTCGGCACACTTCTATTATGAACAAATATAAGTACCTACTTAAGCTTCACAATTGCCACCAGCCTATAATGAAATAAGTTTGTTATAGTTTTCCAAAAGGGCCACGCACAAAAAGTGGTTGCTGGATATGTTGTGTTGATGATTGTCATTCGAGGATTATGTCTTTTCACGGTTTTCCGAAAAGCAGATCAATAACTGTTGTTCGGTTCAATAATGGTAATTTACGTTACAAGACCGGAAAGTAGTGCTTTTCAGGTCGAGACAAGCAGATTCTAGGGCAAACCGTAGGCGAGTCCTGGAAGCTTGGAGAGACCTGAAAAACACTTATTTTCGGTTGCGTGATGTACAAAAATTTTTTCAAGACAGACACTTCGGTATACATTTAATTCTTCATTGTACTCTTCATAACAAAGTGATTAATAGAACTGAAACCAGATAAAATGATGAAGATACTGGATAAGTTTGACATAAACGACATATTAAAAATTAACGAACTGTCATCACTCGACAATACATCGAAACGTTGTAACCATAGTAACGAAATCATGGTAGATTGTATTATAAATAGCGATTGGAAAAATGGAAAATCAGGGACCGGAAATGGCTATTTTTCTCAGATCGTGGGAAAAGTGACACTATTTTGACCTGTTTTCTATGCGCAAAGCTCAACATTCCAGAATAGTGTGAAGTTGCTAAGCAATTGGAAAATAACAGTGTGGTGATATTTTCAATGTTACCACTTCTATATTTCAATATGAACATGGAGGAACCTATCTTAACTCACTCGATTACATCTTGAAGGGAATATTTTTTAATTAAGTTTTTAAATGTAAATCAACGATCGAAGAAAAAATAGTATGTGGAATTCGTGGTAAAAGCATATTTTTTTCTCCGATCGTGGGAAAAGTGACCTATTTTGACCTGTTTTCTATGCGCAAAGCTCAACATTCCAGAATAGTGGGCAGTTGCTGAGCAATTAGAAAATAACACTGCGGTAATATTCTTTTTCTACGACCGTGCGTTTTAACCCACTTTCTCGCACTCATTTTAGTTTTAAAAGTGTCACTTTCCCGCACTAGTGCGGGAAAGTAAAATTAGGCAAATTTTGACCTTATTAGATGGTTTTTTACTCCGGAAGTCATAACTATTGTTACAACAGGAGAATAAATAGTCTATCAAATGAAGTCTACATCTTTTCTAGCTTTTTGTTGCATTTTTAAATTTTGGAAAATAAAAAATAATGAAGATATAACCCTGTACATTCTTTAAAGTAGTGTCATAAAACAACTATCAAACCACCCGGGGTTGATATAAGAAAAATATATCAAATAAAATTCTTTCATCTACAAATGACTTAAAACCGTTGCCGTTACCTTCATCGTCATCTTAATGTGACCTGCAACCGATGCCATCCTCATCAACGACATCTACTTACCAGTTAACACGAAATAACTCCACTGGACCGGCAATTTTAAGTAGTTTACAGAACGCAACAAATTGTGTTTCTAATATTAATATTTATAATAATAATTTATGAAAATAATGATAGTTTTTGGTTAAATTTTTGTATATATATATATATGTTGAAATAAAATATCTTTTGAAAAATGGGTTGGTATACTTTTTTGTATATAAGGTCGTAGAAAAAAAAAGTTCCTAACTCATGCGTAAATTGTCTTTCCCGCCCTTGACCGCTTGCCCGAACTCCGCTTCGCGTCGTTCGGGTCAACTGCAGTCGCGTGCGGGAAAGTATCACTTTCCGCACTTGTTAGGGAAATAACTATACCGCAATGCTGTAGCGTGCGGTAATGTTAAAAATGGATAATTACAATAAAATGAAACAAAGTATGGTTTCAATTTTCATATTGATAAAGTTGTTATAAAAGAAATGAAAGAAACGTCTAATTTATAACGATATTTTGAACACAAATTAATTGTTGTTAATATTTACATTTATTGTACAGTTAGTTCAATTTGTAAATTGTACTGGAGGGCAACGAGAATTTATAGACGTTGAAGCTGCATGGCTAATTGTTTGGTTTATCTCGTTTCTATCATTTTTATTTGAGGTCGAGGCAGAGGTGTTGAATATTTTATTAGCCACTTCTACTTTATTATTAAGTGATTCGTCAATATATTCGATCGGAGAAAAATCATTTTACTTTTGTAACAAAGTAATTTCCATGGTTACCACTTTTATATTTCAATATGAACACAGAGAAGCCTATTTAAACTTACTTGATTACATCTTGAATTAAATATTTTTCAATTAATTTTTTAAATGTAAATCAACGATCGGAGAAAAAATAGTATTTATAATTCGTGGGAAAAGCATATTTCCAAACTCCTGTGTTACCAGACTCGTCGCTACGCTCCTCGTCTGGTAATTATTACAGTCGTTTGGGAATATTATGCTTTTCCCACTAATTATACAATATACAATTATTTGGCAAAAATATGAAAACAAACCGATTGATAAAATCACGAGCCCGTTAGGACGAGTGATTTTATCTAAATAGGGTTTGTTCGAATGTTTCTGCCTCGAATAAACAAGTTTGAGTGATGAAATTGGAAAATTATGTGATAAAATTTGGAGAGCGAGTTGTATTTGGGAAGATTATTTTTTTTGAACAATTTAATTTTTTAAATAGGTATATTAAATGTTCTCTTGGGTGATGGCACTGAATCGGTGTGTGTTGATTCTTCAATAAACTTCGAAGCACTTTTAGTAGTCAATAATGACAAATTCAAAGTGAAATTCTGACGTTTCAATGTAAACAAGGTACGCAGTACGCAGTTTTATCAGTATAATACCGAATGATTGGCTAGAATAATGTTTAGGGCGGGTTTATCAATGCTCGGTTAAATCAGTCAGCTACGTAGCCCTCAGCTATCTCTAGCCGCCAGTCAAAGTCTCGGTTACAATAGAAAGCGTTTATCAATGCACCACATAACCGACAGCTAGCTAACTGGAGGCTAAGTGTAATTGAGCATTTGACAACCTTGTTCGGGTTATGAACGGTGAGTGTAATGTTGTCAGAGCGTAAATTTCTCATTTTAATTTGGTGTTAAGAGGATCACCCGTTACATGAAATATACATATTATCAATTTTATTCGCATATAACATATATAACACACTGAATCAAGAATATAGAGGTGAAAGCTATTATTTTTCTATTTTACCGTAAGCTTACTCTGACAACATCGTGGAAAATTTCACTTGTCAGTGTCAAAATTGTGGTACTGTTATTTTTATTTCGTCTATGTTGTGCTTTGTTGAGTTGTTTGCATTTGAGCATGTCCACAAAACAAAAAAGATATCCCAATTTCACGGTGTCAGAGCGACAATTAGGTACTTATAAAAGTAGCCGTTCACCATAAAAGTATAATAGAATACAAAAAGACGGATGCTGTGACTTGGCGAGAATAGCTGGAATTTGTTGGAGTATCATGAGAACACTGCGTTTAGATAATCGAAACGAGTAATAAACTCGACATCATCGAGCTCTTCAAAGGTATTTATCCGTTCTTCAACAGTATATGGTCGTATTTTCGTACTCTACAAATTCCAATATCTCGCCACTCTCCAAGCTCTTCATCGAAAAGGTCGTCAAGTTCCTAAAGATACATTGACAATAACAATGAAATAAAATACAAACAAAACCTATATGCTAGTAAACTACTATTTAAGAATCAAATAAGCTTCTCGATTTCACCCTAAACGATAATAACACAATCAAATTTAAAGTTGAAATAATCCTTGTTGCAAAATGTAAGCAAACATGAAAAAATCATGACACAGTTGTCAGTTAGAATCTATGGTTAGAATAACGGAGCACCACTTTCTCGTATTTAACTGTATGTTCTATGGTTAACATCAACTTGATAGTGGCAGCTAGGGTAGCCGAAAGTTTGACTGCCAGCTAATGCAAACTGGCAGTTGATAAACACTTTGACCAACAGCTAAGATTTAGCCGAGGGCTACAATATTTAACCGAGCATTGATAAACCCGCCCTAAATTGGTTAAAGCCACGAAATGTCAGATTTTAACAAGTGAAAAAAAATCACATTCGTTTGGGAATATTATGCTTTTCCCACTAATTATGCAATATTCCAAAGATCTATCGGTGAAGGCTGTGACAATTCTTTATAATAGTTTAGTTTGTTTTCTTCTTCAATATGCATGTGTAATATGGTCCCCATATTATAGGGTTCATATATCTTCATTGGAAAAAGTTCAACGTAAATTTCTAAGGCATGTAGCTTACAAAATGCATATCCCAGTTGGTAATTATAGGTACAATGATATCATGGACAGTATTAACATTATGTCTTTGGAAAATAAAAGAACCTACACGGAAATTACTGTACTATTCAAGTTGATCTCGGGCACCATCTCGTGTCCAGAACTTCTTGCATTGTTTTCCTTTAAAGTTCTCAGTTGAGTCACTCGTAGTTACAACCTTTTAGAAGTTTCCTTTCACAGTACCAATTATGGTTACCATTGCTCGGTTTCACGACTTGGACGGTCAGTAAATTCATATTGTGATTTGGGGCATAACTTTACTGGAGTTTCATTGAATAATTTCAAAAGTAATTTAAGTGTTTTAATGAGCTAATGTTTATTATTTTATATTATTATTATTTTATTTTATTATTTTGGTGTTTAGTATGTCAATTTACTACATTATGTGTCATTTTATCATATTTTATTATAGTAATGCTGTATTTCTGATGTTTTTGTTCAAATTCGTAACTACAAACTAAATTGTATAGTTTTATACTTATCTTTATTTATAAATGTTTTCTACAAGGGGGTGATTCCGTTTATTAATAAATAAAAAAAATATACTACCGCCGGTCCCTTACCTCCATTTACTGGTCTTGATCGTAAAAACGTTATTTTCTGGACGAAAAATTGTCCAGAATGTGTATATTTTCTGGTCTGTCTTAAAAAAAAACTATATTTGCGGACTAATGTGGAATATTGCAAGAAAAAGATACTAGATCCTAGATGTCCATTCTAATCAAGTGAAGGAAAATTCGGACGAAAATAGTATCTAGGTTTCGTGATCCCTTCATAAATATCCTAGTTATATTATTTATCATCTTTTAACATCAACTTCACGCTATGAAACAAACAAAATACACAATTTTCTTCAAATATAAAAGAGATTGGAGCACATAAAACTCTCTTAGCTTTATTAATATCACAAACATATTTGGTGTGTGTCTTGGTTCCGTACAGGACCAATGATATGGTTGAAATAATACCCTTCTTGGTGTGCGTCATCGATTGTTAATGTCTTTCTAACACATTACGTAAAAAGAAATGGAAAAAAAGGCAGGTCTGTGATTAATCCTAATCAATATATCACAATAATGAACGTTTAAATGTATTACATAATATGTATTACATATTATGTTCACCCTAATCTTTGACTTACAAATATTTGATTCGTTGATGTTTAGAATACGCGCAAGCACAGCCTATCAATCGAGAGCTCAAAATACTATGAAGGCGTTACTTTCGTAGCGGTAATGTGTCTTACGTCTTTTTCTACTGTCACACTGACAGTTCTCGTCAGGTCTGTACTTTGTTGTTTACGGTCAATTATTATTTATGGAAAGGGAATATTAATCTTATTGATTTATTTATTTAAATAATACGAAAATATGCATGGATACACGGAAAAACATTAGTATTTTGAAAGTTCTCAAGTATTTTCAGTTGAAAAAAGAAGCTGATAATTATTAATTTCATAGCCTTCTCGGCTTTGGCTTAATACGATCCTGATGATTCTATTTATCAAATTTAAGGTTAGCTATATGTCAAAATAGCAAATAAAATAAACGACATGCCGAAAACCCGGATATACGTCACAATCGATGACGCACACCAAGAAGGGTATTATTTCAACTCTACTGGTTTTTTTATAATTGAAACATAGCAACATGACATTATTGAGTGAATTAAGCGTATATAGCTGTACAATAATTACAGTATGGAGGTACCTATGTCAATTAGATAAAATGAGAAAATATCAGATATTACTTTTCAGCCTTTCATTCGGAAACCGCTCCGAAATTTTTTCACAATTTGCTTGATTCTAGTCCCAAGTCTAAGATATATCATTTGACGTTCCTATATTTTCTCGAGTCACGTGTTATAAGTTGAGAATAGTTATTCCAATTTAAAAAAATCATTTTTTAAATATTTTTATGTTAAGAAAAAATCGTCAGAGAAAATTAATTCACTAGCGATTCTTGACGGTTCCAACCCTGGTTTCGGCTTTCTTCCTAACATTTATAACAATTTCCGCATATTATTTCCGACGTACGATCCGACGCAGTTCGAAACCGGACAAATAATTTAATTCCGTTCACAGTTTGACGCCCAATTACGTACCGAGTAATTGAAACCCAGCAAATAATTAGACTGTCACTTGTCTTGGTAGGAGGGAGGCGCGGACGGCGGCGCCGAATTGGCGACGACGCCTGGACCGCTGAAAAAGGGCACCCACAACATGGGCGTACTTTATAGGAAGGATTCTTTTTAAAATTATATTTCAATTTTTTTTTCCAGAAAACAGACTTTAGTTCTTGAATTTGTCAGTAAAAGGAGATATCCAGGATAATGGTATATACAGTACAGATCGCGAAAAGTCTATTCGAGACATACGATTTACACAAGTACAATAAGGGAAATGTGAGAAGAACTACTTGAAAGAGAGAGAAGAATAATTACTTACAGTCAGTGTTGGGTGTGTGTTCAGCTCCAGTTACCAATCTGATATGAAAGCAGCGTTGCCAGTTTAGAATGTTTGGTACTTTCTAAGGAATGAATGGCTTATTTTGTACTTTTAATACGGGATAACGCCGTATTTACTGGGAGAAAATCGAGATTGGTAATATTATTGACTTTTGAAAAATAAGTGAGCTCAACACATATATAAATGAGATAGTATAGTTTAAGAGAAAAATTGGACAAATTACAATCTGCAATAAATAAGATCTATACACTGTTTTCAATTTAACAATTATTGGTATTTAACATTTTTGCCGACAAAAATTGGGAATTGCTTTTACAAATAAGTACAGCGGTTAAAATAGGGGGGCCTGTCGTACTTCTGTAAATCGTATGTCGCGAATATAATTTTCGCAATATTTATAATATATAAAGATGTGAAAAACTTAAAGACATAAAAAACGAAATTTGCCTATTTTTAGAATAAAAAAGGCCATGACCACTACAAAAGGCAAATTTCTCCACTTCAAATGGATTTAATGTATTTAGGGCCGGTTTTACAAGAGATAACAGTATACTTATTCTGGGAATAAAGTTATACCAGAATTTATACCTAGTATAAAATTAGTTGGTTTTACGATGCTTTTTTCACACCGGTATAGCAATTCTTGAAGTAATTTCATATAAACATTCATATAAATTGATATCTCCTGTCAGTCCTATCATATGTGATGTTTTACTTCGTTAACCTTAAAACTTAACGAAAAGTGTTGTTATTGGATTTCAACTGATTTTTTATTATTGATAACTTTTGCTGTCGTAGGAGATTGTATTTATTATTTGAAAATGGATTTATATGATCTTCCAATATTTGAATCTTCCGATGAAGAAGATATGGTTTCGCCATGAGAGAAACCAAAAACTATACGTGGAAGATAACTACTGAAATTCTTTCTAAATTATCAATTTTTTTAATAATTCGTTTTTGTAGGATCAATTACTTCGAAACCTTAGATGACGATGAGTTTGTGACCAGATTTAGGCTAGAAAGAGCAAATCAGAGGAGAAATATCTACTAGCTAGCTACAACGCGTTTGTTTTTTGTTTTTTACAGACATAATTCATAGGTATATTCACTAAAAATAAAAATAAAAGTTCATGCCTACTAATCCAAATGTTAAACTGTTGTTCCAGTGGTGAAATTGTACAATAATATAGTAGAAAAATCTCTGTTTTATTTTATTTCATATTTTATGACATTAACGTAATCATCTTAAAACATTGACACAATAACTAACTATATAAAAATACTATTTGACATTAGATTACTAAGATACATTCTAACACCCTCACTTAATCTCATGTCAAACATATTAATAAAATCACTGTAATCTTCTTAATCCAAATTGTTCAGCACAAAATAAATGTTTTGGTCTAAACAATGGCTTAGTTAATATATCAGCTGGCATTTCTTTAGTAGGTAGATAAAGTACCGATATTTCCTTCTTCTCAACCAGCTCTCGCACGTAATGATATTTAATGGAGATGTGTTTAGTACGATTGTGAAAAACTGGATTGTACACAAGTTTGTTTGCTCCTTGATTGTCATTATAGACCTCAATTGTATTCTCAATGTATTCTGCTTCAGTTGTACTAAGCGCAACACTTTTTTGCTTCCTAGATTGCCAGCTAATAGCAGCTCCA
>CAJUYH010011406.1:0-11083 GCA_910591685.1 Galerucella tenella
TTTAGTGCGGAAAAGATTCACTTTCCGCACGTTAGTAGAAAAAAGTAGTTTGTGTACCTAGTGTTGATATTATGGCCATATCGCACGAGGACGTAGTTCAAGTGCGATATGGACAATCCACACGAGTCGAACAGCATATTTTTCCTACGACCCACTTAAGAAAAAATCTAATGTAATATAACTTCGAATTGAAAATTTAACAATTCAATTTTATGTTTCCACAAATTTTTTTGTGGTAAACGTACAGTTCTTGAATGTCCAATTTGTATAATGCTACGTTTTCCCTTTTTAAATATACGATGCTGTTATAAGTGGATGTTGCCAGTCGGACTCCCTCATGGAGGGTACCGTACCATTATCTATAATACTGAATATTCTGCTAAATATTTCAAAAGTCTACCTGTTTTCGTTATCAATATCAAGCAGAATGATTATTTAAAAATAAAATAAACAATAAAAAAAACTTCTTCACGGGGAATCAAACCCGGGTCTACCGCGTGAGAGTCTGGTTTGATTACTACTCGACCACCGAGGAATATGCGAATTGTTTATCTATAACGTCAGATGTATTACATAAATTTTGCTCAAAAGGAACTAAAGTTCCTACCGTGTGACCCGCGACACGTTCTACCTTTTTATAATCTTGAATTGGTACGCACTATAGACTGTATGGAAGTTAAACCAATTTCATCTCAAACGCCCAATTTTGACAGCTTAATTTTTATATTGTTTTTTTTACGCTTGAGTAGCGTATGTTTCATGAAAGGTGGACATTATAGTGTTAAATATTCAAAACTTCGGGAAAAAATATATATAACATGGTGAAATATTCTTCCCAAAATAATTTTCAGTTTTACATGTTCAAATTATTTCATTTGAGCAAATATTTCCACAAACCTTCAATCTCCGAAGTAAGTGAATGACAAATCGGGAAAATCAAACCATTTTAGAATCTTGAGGTACCTACCTACAATCGTTTTCTTATAATTTACTCTTATAATTACTCTCTCATTGATTCGATCTTTTTAATTATCTTAGTTTCTGTTTCACTACGATTTCCATGAAATTCTTTAGCTTACTTTGTTTCCATTATTTCAATTTTCCGTAAAACGTTGAACCTCCTTTTCTTCGTGTCAGGCTGTATGTATATTTTCCTATTTCTTTATTACTTTAAAGCCTATAAGTTTGATTGTCCGTGCTCATTAAATTCAGTCTCTATTTTCTTAAATTTGTCAGTTTTCCCTAGAACCTACGACCAAGTGTGATCAAAAGAATGCGTGAGCCAAAATTTCTGACATACGTTGTAACATAACAAGACGGGCAATATTGATAAACGATACAGAATACAAAGGATTATCATAATGTCGGATGGTCAAGCAGCCATTAAAGCACTGAGCTCTTGTGTAATCAGTTCCAAAATGGTGTGGTAATGCATAGACAAACTCAATGAACTAGGCGAAAACAATATATTAACCTTACTATGGATTCCAAGACACACTGGAATGGAAGGAAATGAAATAGCAGATGAACTTGCAAAGGGGGGACTGAAATACCTTTCTGGGGGCCTGATCCCTTTTGCGGAATCAGCCTAATGTAATATTGGAAGAAATAGGTGAAGCCGAGAAAAAGAGTAGATCTGACGATTGGAAAGATCTAGTGGGGCTTATACAATCGAAGACTCTTCTAGGTGACTACAACCTGTTGAGATCAAATGAATGCAGAAGTCAACGTAAAACTGCGCTAAGAGTTTTAACAGGGATCCTAACGGGACATTCTCGCCTGAATGAGCACCTGAAAATGCTCAGAATAGTGGAGGAAGAAGAATGCAGATTTTGTGGCATGGAAGAAGAAACCTCCATCCACATATTTTCCAACTGCACAGCACTTCAGAATCCCAGAGCACAGCACCTGGGAGATTACTGTATAGAAGAGGAACATTTACCTAAGTTGAAAACGGCAGACATCCTTGAATCCCTTCGGGAAATAGGACTAAAGGAACTACTAGTTTCTGAGACTCTACTTAGAAACTAAGTAGACGTAAGGAGGAACAATAGATCTTTTAGGTCTCAGTGAATGTCCCCCCAAAATACATACATACATACAACAAGACGAGCATAGTGGAAAAGAGATAAAGGTTGCACGATTCTGTGTAATGACAAAGTGGAGCAAATTATATCCTGGATTTTTTTCAACAAATAAAGCTTCCAGCTTACACTGAATGTTACCACAAAAATCCCAACTTGCAACATAATGTTGAATTCCAATTATTGTAGCATCCTTAAGGGATTCAAGCTATATCCCCATCTTACGACTACAGTGGGACATTATTTTTCCAGGTGATGTTTTTTTTAAATTGATTTTTGACTTACCATTTCATATAAGTAGATAATTTCTGGACAGACTGTGAAAATATGCATTATCTCTACCATTATGAAATACAGCATGTTTATGAGTATATATTCAGTATAGAAAAGGGTTATACATTAATCGTGTATGCTGTCTGGCTTTGAAACTAGCCCACATACTTGTTAAACGTATATAATACGTGTGCTCTAAATTCCAGGAGAGATGTGCTCCACGGGAATCTCCAATTTATATGTGTATTTACATTTGCATGTTAACACTGGAAGGTAGACGGAAATAGTTAACAAGCCACGATGAAACATTTTCCATCCATGTTTTTTTTATATTTTTTTTAATGCACTTTCAGTTGTGTTATAAAAAAAGACACTGTGGAGTAATATTAAGGAAACATGGTAACCGGCAAGACTACCCATAATGTAGAATTGTCAGAGGATTTTGGTACAATAAAAAATATCGTAGTTAAATTTGTTCCCAACAAAACAAAGCTCTTAATTATCATCTAAACAAAAAAAATAAGAATCGGATTCTAATTTCGCGGAGACAACAAAACTCCTGTCATTTTTTTACGAGTATCGATTATTTAAGATTCTTCAAGGAAAATAACATCGAAAAGTAATTTGACAAATTAATAAGGCATTTCTTTTACTCAAACGAAAAAGACCGCCTCTAGAAAACTTTGAAATTCATTAAAAAGCTTTCAGCTCTCCGATTCGCAGACTAAGTTTGCGTGAAATTTTAATTGTAGCGTTTCTTTTAATGGAAATCGTTTTAAAAAGAATTATTCTAATGTGAATTCAAAAGTAAACAAAAGTTTCGAAGATTAAAGAAATTCTAGTCTTGTTTTGTATCTCTTGGAATCAAAATCACTTCACCAAATGATCCTGGTAGTTTCCACCATAATTTTTCTCTCAATAAAACATCTTTTTTATAATTAAACATTTGCAGATTAAAGTTCATTTTCCACGTTGCGTCAAATCGCAGCGACTTGTTGCTGGGACAAATCGCTGCCAGGAAAAGTTCAATCAGCATATCAATAGTTTGTTGCTGCAACTCATCCAGGCATAGGGGAAACGTAACGTGTTTGACAGTGACAATGTCAGAGTGGAGCATCCAATAGAAATTCTGGGTAGGTGGGACAAAATCCACCAGAAAAGTTACCAAGTCGCAGCGACTACTCGCTTGAAAATAGAGCAGGTTCTAACTCATGCGACCGACGCGCCCAACGAAAAAAAAAATGCCAAGTTACATGCAACTTTTTCGAGTTATAGCGTCAACTCGCACCGTGGAAAATCGACTTGAGACATTTACAATGATATTCGAAACTTCAAAATATGACCATTGATTCGCAAGTTATGACATTCTGAATATTCAATTTGATGTTATATAGTCCAGTAAATGAAAGAACAAAGCTCCTGAAAAGTCCCTGAAGACTCCACCTTGGGCTCAATTTGTAGGTCACAGCAGGTGTCTTTGAACGAGAAAAAAATCAACGCGATTGAGTTTACGGAAGGGGGGCGGAAATGGCACCCTAAGCCCTGGAAAATGGGTTTCTCGCTAATATCTGGCTCAATATGCGAATTAGAGAATTTTTCTTTCCATAAAAAATGCAGATCGTCTTATTATATACAGAAATGGTCCCTATCATTGTTTTCGGAAATTCGATGGTTATCGAGATAATCGGACCTGAAAGTCTCCTCATTTCAGTTGCTGCTCTGCCTATGGGAATGGGGTACAAGCATAAATTTTGCTATTGGTGGTAATTGACGCTTTATCAGGTCTCCTAACACCTTGCATGCCTATTTTTTCAAAAAATATAAACTTTACTTTTAAAAATCATAAAATTTGAAAGTCCGCCAAAACGCGCTTCACGTCATAAAGATGGCTGCCCCATCCGTTGACGTCATTCCATTTGTTTACGTTATTATTCGTGTATCACGCTCTGAGTTTTTGTGACCTGATTTGTTTCTGAAAGCTTTAAAAACGGATAAAGCCGAAAAAAACTTTGTATTCCAAGTATTGCATTGTTCCAGAGTAAATCAACGTCTATTTAAACTTCGGATAAAATATTTGTTACTTTACCTGGTGGCGCAAGCAAAAATGCACTTATGAGAAGAGCATTGTGGTTGCAGGCTATGCGTCGAAACAAAGACGATATCTCGACAAACATTACTGCTTTTGTTTGTGAAGACCATTTTAATGTAACTACCTACTTCTATGTTGGTAATTTTTCTTCTCAAATAGTTTGAGGTTATGTACCTATATGTCTAGGAATCAACCATAAAAACATAATTTTCTTACGACCACGCATCGAAATATGGTTGGCATATATTATATAAATAATACATAGTTTAAATCGTACTTACGATAATGCTTTAACACCTCTTATTTTCTCTGCATTAAAGCAGCTGTTCGACTTCATGAATTCAAGCAGCATGAATAAGTCTACTTTGGGCAAGTAATCAGTTTGTGCTTTTACAAAACCTTCGCTAGCCAGATCGTTACTTACAAAATATGAAAGAATCGTCACTGAACACTGAACTAGTGAATAAAATATATTCTTCTAAAAGTTTTAAAACCCGTAGCTATCATTCCATGTGACTTGCAGCTCGTTCGTAATTGACAAAAATATTTTAAAAAGCGCTCAAAATTTTTTTCCACAAGATTTTTAGACTATTACATTAATTTGCACATATTTTTAAAGAAAATAGTCCTTCATCCTGATTTTTTCTTCATAATGGAACCTTAGGAGGTATTGAATGATCTCAGAAATGTTTTTAATACCTTTCTTGTGGAGGTCAACTGAATAGTCACCTTGCCTGGTTAGAATAACCGTAATTCGATAAAATAAAAGATACCCCATCTCTTCAACACCGCATTGCACACTTATGAAAATTGCAATACAATGGAAATTTGGATAATTTCAAGAGTTTATTGTGAATCAAAGTCTAACTTTATCCGTTGTTTACTAGTATTGAAGTTTGAGGAAAGGATGTTTTTTTTATGAATGGCAACTTTGTTTGTTCCATCAGAAATATAAAAAGTTTTTTATGCAGTTTGATTGTCATAGAATTCACTCTCCTAGCCGTACAATCATTGCAATAGTTATCAGATTATATATACCACTGTTTATGGAGATTCTATTTCTTCGAAATAATCAAGCTGTTACTACTGCGAAAAGTTTGGGAAATATACTAAGACCAAGGACGATGCTTTGAAACATTTGTCGAGATGTAAAAACTCAATTTGGATGATTACTATCGAAAAAGTTTTCCATTCAATTTTGGTTGGATGCCAAATTCTTTCATGTTTTCAAAATTGTTTATATGGAAGCGTTATAAAAGTAAAAATATGTAAATACTATTAAAATCTATTGTGCAAGTTTTCCAGAGGAATATAATAGTTATGAGATGAAGCTATTTATATTTTTCATCCAAAACTCTATCTATCACTGAATGTTTCAGTATTTGCAATCTTGTCAAACTCAATTTTAGAAAAGCGTGTTATGACAAACTATTTTCCAAGGTTGGAGACGTAACAATTCGAAGATTTGAGAAACGCACCAAGCATATTTCAATCAGAAACTCACGCTATTTGGAATTGGAACTAGTGTAGCAGGAGACATGTAGATTCTGTCAAATGGAAGAAACTGGAAAGAAACTTTTATTCACATACTTGAGGAATGCATGGCAAGACAGAATATTAGAGCACCGAGAAGATCACTGGATAAAAGAGGTACCTACTCACATCTAAATTGGATATTTTTTAATCGCTCCAGGAAAAAGGCCACAATAGATCTTACATCAAATTTATATATTATTATTTATATATTGGTAACATATTCTAGATTTATGGTGGAGTTGTTTTGTGCTTTTGAAATTAGAAAGAAGCTACTGATAGTGAAGTTATATCTGATGGTTAGAGAAATTTTGAGCAATTAGACATTCCATACTATCTGAAATCCAAAGGCAAGCTCTTCTTGGTATCACTGGGGCAATTAACAGCACATGGTTGGCATCAATGGAAGCCCTTAATGGACTTCCTCCCTTGACATTTCTTTGTAAGAGCGAAGACAACGATGGTTCAGGTTCTAGGAAACTTCATAGGTCCTGAACCGTAATCACAAAAGATCGGGAGCTGCATAGATAGGAACACTCACTCAAATGGAGGTTGATACAAGAGCACCTCCATACAAACAGTTTACTGAACAATGTAGACAAGGAACTTTAGGCTATTGAAACTGGGTGAGAAACATCTGAAGATAGCTATTGACCTAATGGCTGGAAACATCTGCACAAGATGGGCAACGATAGTGGACCAATATGCAGGAAATGTGAACTCTATGATGGGACACCCAGTCACATAATCTGCTTCCGCGTGTACTCACAAGGACTCAGACGAAAGTACTTTGGAGAGAAAATAATACAACCGATCACAACAACCCACTGAAAGTCTCTCCAGTTAAACTAGTGGCATATATAGGAGACAGGAAAGTTCTAGATTGAGAGTAGATAGAATGGGTGATGGTACAAAGATTCCTATGCTTAGGCACAACCCAATCGAATGAATGAAAACATGCCGTGAAGTCAAACATCCTGCAGTACTGGACCCGAGTATTGTAGTACAATTTTAGCGGTTAATTAAAATCACGGATAGTCAGCATGAGCGTCATTGCTGGATTGGAGCGAGTTGTTATTGTTGATAGTGTATTGTGCCGGGTGAAACAATAAGCTGATTCTCAAGCTGTTTATCCAAAACTCTCAATGTTATAACTTCAGGGAACATATTTCTTGGAGAAAGTGGATAGGAATAGATTTTGGAAATAACTTTCAAAGTTTCTAGCTTGACCGATATCTGAGAAAAATCATTTTAACATCCAAGTATTGTATCTGTCCAAGTCCAAGTCGATCGACGACAAGGAAATAGCAGTAGCTACTTTACTGGATATATCTATAACAAGGTGTATGGAAAGAAGAGGGGTCGAACCCATCATCTGCGGGTGGCTTGCAGCTAATCTAGGGAATAGGATAATCACATCCACCATGGGGTTGGCAACCATCATTGCGGGGGTGGAAAGGGTTTGTCCTCAAAGAGGCGTCTTATCGCCCCTTTTGTAGGCGATTCTAGTAGACACGCTTCTAGTAAGGCTTTCAGATGAAGGTATTCAGTGCCTGGGGTATGCGGACGATCTTGTTATCGTCATAAGAGGACGGTATCCAGACACAATATCAGAGCGCACCCAAAGGGCGCTTGATATAGTGAGAGGTTGGTGTAGGGAGAAAGAACTGGCAGTGAACCCCCACAAAACTACACTGGTTTACAAAAAAAGGCAACAAAAGCCGCAATTTAACGGAGTGGGAATTCCATTTGCAAAAGAAGTTAAATACCTAGGAACCTCACATGGAACTCCCACATTGAAAAAACCACACACAAGGCCAGAATCGCCCATGGAAGGTGCAAGCAATTGTGTGGAAAGAATTGGGGATTAAATCCCAACATGACCAAATGGTTATATACACAAGTTGTGAGGCCAATGATAACCTATGGATCAGTAGTCTGGTGGCCCAGGACACTGGAGATTGGAGCGCAGAGGCAGCTAAGTGGTATTCAAAGGCAGGCCTGCTTAAGTATCACGGGGGCCATGAAAACGACTCCGACTACGGCCCTGGAGGTAATAGTAAACCTACCACCACTGCATATCCCCATTCAAGGTTGTTCACAGATTATTAAAGACTTTTTCCGATAAGCCAAGAACACGGTGAGGTCTATAAAGAGCTATATGAAGAAATAAAGGCAGATCCAATACTTGGAATGCCGAGGGATCCGATTGCCCCACAATATAGTTTTAAAAACGACTATACATTCCAGAGAAAAAGAACTGGGAAGCAGGGCCTCCTATAACAGCGAATCTCAACTGGTTTACTGATGGCTCGAAAACAGACTCCGGAGGAGGAGCCGGAATATATGGGGTGGCATTCTGTTCACCTAGCGAGTGGTCTTGAACCGATCTTGTCGATATACACATTCCGTTCAACAAATTTGGTTGTTTTGGAGCGACAAATAGTTCTAATTTCTGATACCCATAAGGTTTCGCCTACCTATTTTCTATATTTCTTTGTCAAAATATCAATGTGAAATATAAAATCCAGGTGATGTCGCTTAAAAGCGATCGCTAGTTTTCATAAACGGAATGTCACTCATGGGGTACAAGAGAAGACCATCTCTCTAAGCCTAGGAAACATGCGTCTTTCAGGCAGAGGTACTGGCGGTGCAATGCTGTGCAGAAGAGTTGATGAGACAGGAGGTGGATAACCAAAGAATCGTCATCTACTCCAACAGCCAAGCAGCACTTAAGGCGATACGCTCATATAAGATAACATCAAATCTGGTGTGGGAGTGTCGGAAGGCCCCAAAGGCTCTGGCCTGGGTACCAGGCCACCAAAGAATAAAAGGCTTATTAGCCAAGCAGGAAGCAACGGAGGTCATGATAGGGCCAGAGCCTTCCTGTGGAATTGCAAAATGCCTGAGTAAAGAGAGCATCCACAAATGGATGAACAACCAGGTGTTGCGATAGATCTTGAGCTCTAAATATAGGGAGGACCACAATAGATCTGCAAAGGTCGCAGTGGGATAGGACAAAGAGCCACTCCAATTCTAATCTAAGCTAATCTAATTGTATCTTAATACTGAAACTGATTAAGTTTGAATTAAAATGGCGCAAAACGCATGTCGATATATTTTGTCTAATCCTATCCCAAGTAAAAAAGCAAAACACACGTAACTAGTTTTCACCCACCCTGTAGCTTTAGTATAAACTACATCATAGAATAACAAAAAATTTCATAAATAATAACCAGCCAAGTGCGAGTAGGACTGGCTCACGAAGGATTTCGTATCAATATATAAAATAATGAATATTTCAAGCGTTCACCTGTTGCCAAATACTGCCTCAGCTATTTTCTCTTAGATGGCTCCAGAATCATGTTTTCGACTTTGTATGGGAGTGCCCTTGAAATGTTTATTTTTCCCTTTTTTTCAGTATTTGTTGTTATAGCGACAGCAGATATTATATTCATCATCTGTGAATATTTCCGCAGCCTAAATATTACGGTTCATCAAATACAGCCTGATGACAGACAGACAGAGGGACATACAGCGAAGTCTTTGTAAAAGGGGCCGTATTTCACCCTCTGGGTACGGAACCCTAAACAGGGTGTAGCCATTCCCCAGTAATTGGCCATGTAACACTAAAATAACAATATCAGAGAGATGTACTAATAAATAATTAATTTTTTTCCTGAAAATCATGTTAATTACTGAAAACTCATGAAAAACAGTGTAATCATCTATCGATAATTTAAATCTCTAGTCCTTATTGTAGCGTAATAACGTCGTAGCTCAAGTTATTGGAGTAGCACTTCAACTAAGAAAAATAAATAAAGCTGGTAATTCAACTGAAAAATTCAATTGAATTTTTCCTTTATCCGTCTAGTGGCAAAAAAAATTTAAGCCAAGTTGTCTGATAATGAATTTCTTTCGGATGGTGTTGGCAAGCTGGTCAGGGGTGGATTTAACGTAGTGAATTCAGTTTTTGGAGTTGAAAACCTGTTTTACAAGAAAAATTGTTTATTTATCACATCCTTAGCTGAAATTTTTAAAAATGTCAAGTTGTTTCATAAGTCGTTAGTATCGAATGAAACAAGTGATTAACAAATATTGAATTTACATTAAAAATAGATGGAAAAAAGGCCTAACGATAATTGGCCAACTTGAATATTCAATCACACGAATATACAGATGAACATACAGAGCTATTTTAATTTCATTGTATTGAGGACATTTTGAAGGAGAAATTGAAATTATTGAAGACACTGCAATATCTATTGAAGGGCTACTTAAGTGGATGAAGGGGCTATGTAACATTGTTTTCATTTTAGAGTTATTAATATGGATCAGGGGGGTATGTATAACATATGTGAGGTCCCAATAAATTAGCACATCTGTAATAAATGAAATACCAAGAAGATTAAGGGGTTATGTGCCGTGCAAAGAGGGAAAGCTGATGTAAGAAGTGGCTATGTAACACCACAATGGGCAAGAGAAAGTAGAAGGAGACACGTGTCTTACAAGGAGCTATGTGCATAATAATAATCGAAAATAATAGCGAAAGTGTTAAGTTTGGCAAACATCGTACATAAACACAATTTTGTGATACATGGGGTTGCTTTGAGACACTTTTTAATGATTTGAAATTTATTCATAATAAAACTACATAAAAAAATGTTCAAACCTCAATATCTTGTAACTTCCTTTTTGTTACATAGCCCTTTCATCCACTTAGCCCTCCAAATATTGATAAAATGATAAGAAAATAGCTGTAAAACTGGATTATTTCGAAAGAAAATTGAAATTAAAATTCAAAAACTGATATAATACTCACAATACATTAAATAATACTATTGAACTTTCACAGTTATCACGGACTAAATTTAATAATGATCATTAGAAATTAATGAATAACGGCAAGATGTTCAATATGTTTGATGAGCTTAACATGTTCCAAAACGTACTTTACATTAATGTATTGAGAGTAGGTACAACTAAAAAGGACGCAGGCGAAACTTCATTATTGTTAACATGCGAGATGACAAAATGAAACAGATTCCAAACGAAATAAAATATTTTTTCTACTAACGTGCGGAAAGTGAATCTTTTCCGCACT
>CAJUYH010011407.1:0-11083 GCA_910591685.1 Galerucella tenella
AGTAGAGCGAATGAACTGATCTGGTATACAGACGGATCAAAAAATGAGCTCGGCACCGGAGAGGGCATATACAGCAAGTCGAGCAATTATGAAGGAATCGTCTCGCTAGGGAAATACGCCTCGGTATTTCAAGCAGAGGTCTATGCAATACTTGCATGTGCAAGGGCAAATAATATGAGAGCCTACAACAACAGGCAGATCAGGATCTACAGTGATAGTCAAGCTGCCATTAAAGCACTTTATCTCGGCTAGTATGGGAATGCGGCGAAGAACGTAGAAGACTGGCGACTCGGAACAGTGTAACACTGGAGTGGGTCCCAGGTCACAAAGGAATCGCTGGCAATGAAAAAGCTGACGAACTCGCAAGAGCAGGATCGTCAACTATGATGAACGGACCCGAACCTGCTGTGGGCATCCCCAGATGCTTAACGAGTACATGGTTAAAAGGGCGGGTGAAAAAACAACACAATAAACACTGGAAGAATACGCCCAGGCAAATACATGGGAAGAAATTCATAAAAGAACCATCAGAAAAAGTGGCGAAAGAACTGCTCTCGATGAGCAGGAGCAAACTACGCACCATAACGGGGCTACTTACGGGACATTTTCCCACAAAGGAGCACCTAAACAAAATAGGTCTGTACAACGGAGACCTTACATGCAGAAGATGCAAAAAGGATACCGAAACAGCTCTGCATATACTATGCAACTGTGAGTCGCTGGACCACAGAAGACAGAAACTGTATAGCAGAACTTAAATGACTCCAGAAGACTTCTACAACCAACCAGCAAAGAATATGTATGAGCTAATACAGGGAAAGGATTGGCTGAGTAGGTGGTAGTCAGAACACTGGGAGTATTTACAATAAGCCCAGGAGGCTGAGGTGGTGCCAGCGAAGGGACGGCTCCTTTGGAAAAAAATATTGTCCTTTGGAATTGCAAACTAAAATGGTTGGCTCTATCTTGCTAATATACATACCCCGTTCAACTTTGAAGTGTAATTCAATGTCGTTCGTGGCATATTGCCAGGGAAGTAGTTGTTGCTTCTTAATGAACGATCTTTATTCTTTGATTTTGAAAGACTTTGCAGGAAACTGTTAATAAAGTAAATAACATCAATTTTTGGTAAATATGAAATCAGTTTTCTTTTCGAAATAAAAATGTTTGTATTAAGAGTTATTATTAAAATATATATTTTAAGCAAGGAATACAAAGTTAATCCAAATCAACCGGAAATAGATCCAATTATGGGTGAATCGCTGAAATTTCAATCAAATGTACAGTAAAAAATGGAAATTTAACCAAATTTAAATTCTATATCGAGGAAATTCTCTTAAAAAAAACAGATAGTATGTGAAATTTAATGTTATACCTACTTGGGTAACATTCTGTGGAGAAGTGCGTCAGTCTTCTTTTTCTCTTCAGTCAATTGATTCGTTCGCTCTTGCACCAATCCTTCCAAATTATAAGCATATTTTTCCATAATCGCTAACATATTGTCGAATATATTAGATTTCAGTCCAGCCTACAATTTTTAAATACAAAATTTTCACGTCGAAATATGTGTTTTGAAAGCTGTTCGAATACATAATAAGAAATTGCTCAATTTTTCATATAAAATTAACATACTGATTTTAAATTACCTGCATCTCTTTGAGCCTAACTCTCACATATCTAATATCAGGACGTTGTTCCGGATCCTCATGCCAACATGCTTTAATACATTTTTTAATATAATCTGCTGCTTCTAAATTTTCCATGGGAGGCCTGTGAGGGACTTCCTGTTTTTCGGCCTTCACCAATTTTATAATTTCTTAAATATGAATGTCAAAATAATTAGTCTTAAGAATGAATTAAAAAAAAACATTAAGCATTTTTGTTACATCCCAAAAAGCACAAAAAAAACATTTCGGATTTAATTGAGTTTTAAAACAGTTTTATTATGCTAAATAAAACTTATTTTTAAAATAGTATTTGCCTCATTGTGGCTTTATAATGACATGATTTGAAGCAACTTTAAAACTAGTTAGTTTTATCAACGACTTGCAGATTGTTTGGTTTTATTACGCTCTACATCATGACGTAATAGTTCACGAATGGTTTTTAAATATTCTTACGAACTCAGTCATTTAGAAGCCGGTCCTGACGCAAACTATGAATGCGACTTTTCTAGAAAGGTTCTTTCGCAGGTAATATCCAGACTGTTCTGGAAACGTACCAGGCCATACAATGGTTTATCACGAATGTTCTCGATTTATAAAGTATACGCAGAGGTGGTGGATTCAAGAAAGTTCTAAAGATTCGAGGCACTATATATACGCGGGTTTTCGTGTGAGTCAAGGAGTTGTTCAGTATACAGTGAATCGGTAAACAGTTTCGGTATACAGTGAGTGAACAGAAAGTGAATATAAATAGTGTTGAAGATAAATTAGGACAATTATCATACCGAGTGTAGATAAATTAATAGACATTTAGTAGTGTGTATATAAATTAAGTTTATTATAGTGTGTAAGTGTTTCTTTAATAAATTAATAGTAATTAGCCATAGTGAGTGTATAATTTATCCCACGTTAAAAAACTGCTTAAATAAATAAGAAAAACATTACAATATTATGATCCTAAAGTAACTATTAAAAATCTTCTGTATACTCCTTGTGGCATTACTTATTCTTTTTTCTCTTAATTTTTTTGGGAATCAAACCGCAATATACATGAAAACATTATTGTGGTTTGATTCCCAAAAAATAAGAGAAAAAATAATAACTATCAAAACCTGCCTTTTAAACAGTTTTACTTTCTAAAATGTTGTAATAAAGCTATATTAAAACTAAACAGTTTAGATTGAATCATTTTGGTTTTCGCTAAGACTAACTGCACTACGTGTTGTCAACAATAAAACTAAAATCATCCCAACTTCTTGTGTGTCTTAAATACGCTATTTCTTTAATGTCCAAACAATGGTGTACCCAGTTTATTATAGAACAATTTTAATTAAAAATAATACTGAAAGCGTTAATAAACCTGTAGTAAATATATTAGCAGTTACTATCGAAGACATAAGCGTTAAATATATTAAATGTAAGATCACTGGACATTGAAAAAATATTTATTTATTTATTTTTAGGTTATGTTTACTTCAAAACCGAATGGCATTTATTAATCACATCGCACTTTGCTTTGGTACTGAATATTTCCTCTGAAAATGATATAAAATGCAAATGCATTAACACCCTTTGATGTTATTGTTGCCTTATTATCGACTAAATAGTTTTATTCAATGTCAAGCGATTTTATTTTCTGGAAACAGTGGAAGACAGGACCGCTATATTTTATAAAATAATTTTTCTCCAATATTTAAATTTTATTAAGCTTCCAAGCATTTTTGGTATCATTTTTTAAATTATAACTCTTTAGAAATTTCAAGGCGGTCGAGTTTTTGAAAATTGATAAGTGAGGTGCACAAGTATTTTTGGAACTTTAGTTCTTTACGTCAGGTTATGTTTGAGCGACCAGGGGTCGCGACGCAAAAGATCTGACCGTTACGCGTTACGTTACGCTACGTTATGTTACGTTGCTTAGTTATGTGCCTTGCTTGCGTGCTTGTGCTCTCTCCTTAGTCTCTCTCTCGTTTACGAAGCAGCGATTCAAATGCTCCGGCCGGGATTCGAACCCGGGGCGCCCGCGTGGAATGCGAGCATTCTATCACTGAACCACCGATGCTGTATTAAAATTCTATGCAAAGCTGGTATTCGCAGTGCTGGTGATCTACTTGAATTTGTTCGGATAAATTTTTACTATTATTTCCATAATTTTTTTTGCGCGATTAAGGGGTCTAGCACATTTACTTTTCGAAATACAGGATGTTGAAATTTTGAAAGCTTGAATGTTTTAATTCGATAACTTTAAAATGGATGGATAAATTGATTTGATATTTGGCAGGTTGTTTTTAAATGTAAAAGGGCATATTTTGAAAGAAATTGTAGTTTGTGGAACTAGTGTGGATATGATGGCCATATCGCACGAGGACGAAGTTTGAGCACGACGCCGTAGGCGGAGTGCTCAATCGTTCAAGTGCGATATGGACAATCCACACGAGTCGAACAGCATATTTTTTCTACGACCCACTTAAGAAAAAATCTAGAAAATAAAAATTTCTATAAACTGTAATATAACTTCAAATTCAAAATTTAACAATTCAATTTTATGTTTCCACTAATTTTGTGGTAAACGTACAGTTCTTGAATATCCAATTTGTATAATGCTACGGTTTCCTTTTTCAAATATACGATGCTGTTATAAGTAGATCTTGCCAGTCGGACTCCCTCATGAAGGGTACCGTACCATTATCTATAATAATGAATATTCTGCTAAATATTTCCAACGTCTACCTGTTGTCGTTATTAATAACAAGCAGAACAATTATTTGAAAATAAAATTAACAATAAAAAAAAACTTCCTCACGGGGAATCGAACCCGGGTCTACTGCGTGAGAGTCTGGTATGCTTACTACTCAACCACCAAAGAATATGCAAATCGTTTATCTGTAACGTCAGATGTATTACATAATTTTTGCTTGAAAGGAACTAAAGTTCCTACCGTGTGTCCCGCGACACGTTCTAACTTTTTAATCTTGCTATGCCTGAATCAGATGGTTATAAAAATCATTTCCATTATTTTTTATTATACATAAATCCTTGTACAGTATAGCCTTTGTTTTTACTTCTTGTAAATTTCTTATAACTAGATAGTTTTAAAAAGACATCTTCCATTCAAAGTTTGCCAGCAATAAAATTAATTTGTATTTTTGCATGTACATTGAACTGACATTTTTAAGCGCATGGTTATACGTATTTGAAGTGGTTTTAAAAGTATCTTGACGGATATCTTAAAACCAACTTTTATTTTCAACGCAACTATTAAAAAACAAATGCACTAACGGGAACTGCCCACTGAAGTGAAAACACCAATAAATGAGCCCCTAGTAAAGATGTTATCATACGCCCATGATACTCGGTAGCGGTGGCATAAGTTTCATCACGGGATATTACCCAATAAAGGAAAATGCGTCTAACCTAGTCCAGTGGCATGGTGACCTGTGTTCAGCGTGTTGGAAAAACCTGGGCCCGGACTTAGGGCTACTATACTGTGCTAACTGCTACTTTCAACTTTGATTAAATATCTTGAACACAGGCCCGTGGTGGTGTTACTACGCCGCTGACCTAGTCTAACTTCACGTACTACATCATGAAGACGGTTGCGCGGTAACCCATAAGCTTTATCCTCACATCGTGGCTGAGAAAGTTTGATTTCAATAAAATTCAACTTACCTCGAAGATCCGCGTTGTTTTTCCCCCAAGGCCCTTCTCTACCAATAATTTCATACAATAAAATTGAAAACGAATAGACATCACCCTTTTGTGTTCCTCTTGCTGGTGGCGAATTTTGTCTTAGCAATTCTGGTGCTCGATAAATCAACCGCCTCAATTCCTTCTCGGTAAAATTTTGATCATCTTGATTAGCTTCAATTGAGAAAATAAGCAAATAAAATAAATTTAATTCATGAAAGTCCCAAAAAAGATTCCACATCAACTGTTTGTATACAGATTGCGAAAAGTCTATTCGAGACATATGATTTACCCAAGTACAACAAGGAAAATATGAGAAAAACTACTTGAAAGAGAGAAAAGAATAATTGTGGGCAGTCAGCGTTGGGCGTGTGTTCAGGTCTAGCTGCCAATCTGATATCGTTGCCAGTTTGGAATGCTTGGTAATTTCTAAGGAATAAATAACCTATTTTGCATTTGACTTTTAACACGGGATAACGCCGTATTTAGTGGGAGAAAATCAAGATTGGTAATATTGGGTGTGTTTTTTTGACTGAGATCTCAGCTCACTTCAGTTGAAGTAATCTGAGATAAAGTGATGTGAGTAAGCACCAAAAAGAACGACCTACTCAATTGAAACGCGAGATCTGCCGTCACATGCGTGAGTAAGAGACATAAAACATATAAACATAACCTATCTGGAATCTAGATCTCCAATAACCACGCTTGATTCATCCCCTCCATTTTATTTCCGACTCAAGTCCAACTGATACCCCCTTACATCACATTCAGCATCGGTGAAGGGGGAGGAAAATCTCAGCTCACTTTGAAGTGAGTAAATCAAAAAGAACGCGCAGCTGAGATTAACTGAGATCTCAGTCAAAAAGAACACACCTATTATTGACTGTTGAAAAATAAGTGAGATCAACACAAAGGAGAAAAAAATAATCTAATTCAAGAAAAAATTTGGACTAATTACAATCTGCAATAAATAAAATCTATACACTGGTTCGATTTAACAATTATTGGTATTTAACATTGTTGCCGACAAAAATTGGGAATAGCTTCAAAGATTACAGAATAAAATATATCGTTCGAATTTATCGCGTAAAGCTCCGATGCCGCTGGTGACTGTCTGGTGACTTGGATGGTACAGTACGTCGCTACGTCCTTACTTGGATGGTACAGTACGTCGCTACGTCCATACTTGCATTTAATTTGGCATATTATACGAGACGTCGCCCATAGAGCGCTGTTATTTTAGAACGGTGTTTATTGGTTGTTCGTGTTTTATATTTATATTGTATTGATTTTTTAAATTTATTAATTGATTGTTGAAATTAGCAAGAAATCATATTAATATTTTGCTCTTCAATAGCAAAGCTTAAACACTAAATATTTTTATAATATTTGCTAATACAAAATTACGGATTTATTTTTATAATAAGGATATTATATAAACAAGTACATTAAGCAAGAAAACACAAAAAATTAACAGACTAATGAGAAAAATATAAAGGATAAAGTTGGGCTTGTTCGCATTTTTTTGGAAATCTTAGCTGATGTGTACTGAAATTACATTACTGGCCAACGTTTGGAGCGCGGGAGTAGGAAGATATTTTATACTCAACCTTTCGATACTGACTGTCTCTGAGACAGTGTGTTTAAGTGTGTTAGTACTTAAGGATTAAGTGCCAGAGAATTTTGTTTATTTCATTTAGTCTCCCGTCTTCCAAAAGTATCAATAATATTATAAAAGTGGTTTTAAAATGCCCGTGTGTTGGGATGTGATGGGTTCTTCCAGCAAGGTGGGGAAACCAGAAATATCCTTTTATCGTTTTCCCAAAGACGTTGAGAGGTGGGTATTAAATTAGTTATTATCAAATAAGGAAGTCAATAAGTCAATAAGTCAATAAACCGATACTGGGTATTCACACAAATTTGAAAAAACATATCTATGTTTTCTTTTAGATGCGAAAAATGGAAATACATGTTAAACTTTACTGAAGGGCATAAATACTCAAGATTAACAGCGCAGGAATGCTACAACCGCATAAGAGTTTGCAGTTTGCATTTTAGTCCGGATAACTACACATCCGAAAAAAAAGTCGGCTTCGGGACGATCCAATTCCTTCCGCTCTATTACCAACCTCTAATAATATGACAGTTGCTGTGGTAATGCCAAAAATTCAACCACCGTACAATTTTGTAGCGCGTTTAAAAAGTTATTTTCTCTAAAAATTTTTGATCAATTTGAAGACACAAACTGTATGGATGACGTAAACGAAGTTCTTTTAACTATTTGTGAACTAACAAAAGAATGCCTAGAACAGTTCACTTCTCCTACAGAAACTAAAAATGTGCCTTTAAAAGTGTTTACAACAGATTACCAAAATATATCAAGCCCAGAAGGATATGCTTTAGTGTATGTTACGGGGTATTTGTTAAAAAAATGTCCAATACAACATTCATGTGAAACATGCTTAAAGTTTGCCCATTCGGCTGATAATTTAATAAACAGAGAAACTTTTTTCTGTAAACTAGAAGCTTACACGACAAAGAAAGATGAATTTAGTGGCTTATTGTACCATCAAGGGACATTGTTGAGAACGTTATTGCGATGGAAAATATATTTATCGAAAAATTCACTTCTATAGCTAACCAAAGGGGAATTGGTCAGTTCCTTTTGAACGAATTTACTAAATTTTTTTTTCATCATCCATGTAATTAATTTCCTTTCAAATATCATACAAGTCTCTACACTAGAGTCCGTATATAATTCACTCTCAAATGTATATTGAAAGATTTGAAAGACAATAGATTAAATTTAACACATAATCCAAACTCAAAACTTAATATTTTACAACATTTATAAAAAATTTTAATAAAGTCCTGCAGCTGCTTCTCTTTTTACTGTTTTAAACTTGTCAATCCAAAAAATTCGCGTTATTTAAAGATCAAACTTTGAGATTTAGTGGACCTATTATTCTGGTGGCTAATGAGTATATTTAATTTAATTTGTGATAAATATCTGATAGATTATCAATAAGTATCACAAAATTACCAAGATGCTGGATAAAAACTGTGAATTGATTCATTTTAAAAATTCAAGTTTATTTTTCACTTACCTTTTCAAATTCATATCCCGAACATTTTTCGAAATAATTAACATTTAAAAATAAACCTTTGTGATAAAGAATCCTATTAATTTAAATATATATTTCTCAAATTACCCCTGTATAGCTTAAAATAAAATAAGCTCTTCGAACTGTTCTGGTATCTAACGGTCTCGTTATTGACAACAAAAGCGAATCGTAAACATGATTTATGAGAGCGGCGTCCGTTTGGGACAACAACTTGATTCAAACCAGCCTAGAGTGGAACATCTCATATTTTATTCTGTAATCTTTGATAGCTTTCACAGATAAGTACATTTGGCAAAAGCGGTTAAAATAGGGGGCGCTGAACACACTTTCATCACTAATTGAACACAATTATTCTTCTCTCTCTTTCAAGTGCTTTTCTAAAATTTTCCTTGTCGTACTTATGTAAATCGTATGTCTCGACTAGACTTTTAGTATATAACTTCAATAAGTCACGTCGTTACCTTACCGGTTAATTCGTGCAATCCAAAATCAGATATTTGTAAAACCCATCGACTATCTATCAAACAGTTACTAGACTTTAAATTTCCGTGTGATATTATTTCGCTGTCATGAAGATAAATCATTCCCTGTAATTAATTAAATACATTCAATCCAATTTAAAATATTCAATAGCGTAGAAAGTTTTCACCTTCAGAATATCTGATACTAAAGACGATATAAACATATAATCTAAATTTAAATCTTTGTTCTTAAGAACGTCTTCTAAACTTCCTCTTGCTGAATACGCAGTTATAATGGCTACATTACCGTGATCTACACAGGCACCAATGAAAGGAATTAGATTCTCATGTCTAGCTTCTCTTATCTACAATACAAAATAGTAAAATAGTAATATTAATTTGTAGTCAAGTTCAATAGAAAAACCTACAATTTTAATGTTACGTTTAAAAAAAATTCCAAATTATGACCGCTTAACTAAAAAGACACGAGAGAAAAGCCGCGAACTGAGGATGCGCTGTAGCAAAAGCAAAAGTAGTGGGAGTAGAGCTCCAACACTGACGTTTTTAAAGGACACACTTAGGCCACATGTGACCCATTGTACATCCTCCCGAGGAGTTGTCCTCCTAGGTCATCGTCCATTCTGTCCTTCCCAGAAAGGTGGACAGATCACTAGGAGACATCTCCTTCATATCGGCAGGTGTAGGCTAAGAGTCACCGAACACACACTCTCTTATTGACGATAGCTCCGGGCACTCGCATAAGACAGTTTCATCTTCCTGTTCACAAATCCTGCATAGAGGTGTGCCCACTAGCCCCATAATGTTGGGGTGTTTCCTTGGTTGACAGTGGCCAGTCAGAAAACCCACTGTTAAACTTAGGTTTTTCCTGGTCATCGCCAAATATTTCTTCGGCGCCAGCTTCCCAGGGTCGCCCAGGGTGATCCTGGCAAGACTGCATCCTTTGATTCCATCCCATCTCTTAAGGGATTGAGCATGGTTGTAACGTTAGGCTAGTTCCGCAATTCTCAAAGTCGTCAGGCCGTAGGTGTCACTGGGTCCTAAAATTTTTAGTCCAGCCGCTTCCCTGGCTAATGAATCGGCAATGCGATCACCTTCACTCCTGTCGTACCCTTTAACCCACCTCAGGATAATATTAATAGGTAATAATTCCAAGCATATTTTACCTTAAAAAGTCGTGAGATCAATGGGAACATCTATCCAATGAATTGATGACAAATTTACTAATATCTTTTAGAATTGTGTTACCTGCTTTAACTCTTTTCTGATAGATCTAGTTAAATCGACAGATCGCTTGTGCAAATATTTAATCGCCACGATATTTCCTTTATAGAGGCCAATAGTGGTATGCGCTCTTTTTGTAGATTGTTCAGCCACATCCTCCATATCTGTGTTAGATGAAGGTTGAAATATACTGTGTCTACAAACACGTATCTATAAAGAAAAAAATATATATATACAGGGTGGGGCAATCTTCTGACATCGGAGGATTACATCGTTGTGGTGATAGATAGAACTTTATAGTTTTGTGTGAGCTAATACAGTTACTGAGAGCACATTTTGATTTTTCGATTCTACAGGGTGTTCCAAAACCACGTAGCAGCACAAACTTACATTTTTTTTAATGGAACGTACTATATTTTGTTTAAGAATCGAAAAGATCTCACCGAGAGCGTTACAAAAATATAGCACTCTAATATATTATAAGGGTGTTTTACAAAGATATGGCCAATTGTTAGCAAAAAAGACCTCCTAACACTCTGCAGAACAGTAAATTTAAATAAATCAACAGGTCTTTGTGTTCAAATGTAATACACACATCATTGGCTGTGCTCAGTATTAATTACTTTTTTCATCTGTGGCTTCTTTAATACAGGGTGAAACAA
Source organism: Galerucella tenella (assembly GCA_910591685.1). Taxonomy (NCBI): domain Eukaryota; kingdom Metazoa; phylum Arthropoda; class Insecta; order Coleoptera; family Chrysomelidae; genus Galerucella; species Galerucella tenella. Next base: position 10,836 of record CAJUYH010011407.1, read on the forward strand.
AACGCAAATCAAGCAATATCTCAAAATTTTTAAATAAATCACCCTATAAGTCTTTTTACAATTTGTTAGTACAATTAATAAACTTTCAAACGATGTAGTAAACTTAGGGCATTAGTTAATGGAAAATCGTAGATATTTTATGATAATAGTCAAAAACAAGTATTTTACATACACAAATTAAATGGTATTAAATTTTTACATGCAACATCTTGTGAATTTTAACATTTCTAAGGCATAAATTCTAATCG